>JAANYP010008054.1:0-74112 GCA_020465985.1 Centrapalus pauciflorus
AGATCCGCGCCCCAAGTGGAAGATGGGCCGCCGGTTTAGACTCAACACACACACATAAATTTTAAACTAAAATGGGCTTTTGTGGAATTAAACAAAAACAAAGAAAAAATTTTGGCCCAAACAAAAAAATGAAAATATTTTTGGTATTTTCTTTAGATTTGAAGTTAAAATGAAATTAAGTAACCTAAAATCTTTTTGGCTTTTTGATAATTTTGAAATTTAAAATCTTTTTGTGATTTTCTGACCAATTAAATTTAAAACTTAAAATTAAATTAAAGTTAAGACTAACCTAAAATTAAAATTATGACTAACCTAAAAATAAAAAAATTTAACCATAAAGGAAATAAAAAGAAACACAAAATTATAAAATTTAAAATCCTAATTCTACTCCCCCTCAAATAAATACCAATCCTTTTTCCTTTTCAGATTTAAATCACGACAACCCTTCTTTTAAGCATTACTAATACCGACAAACCTGGATATTGTTTGCATCCCACTCCATGATGAACAATTCACACAGCAATTTATCAGGATCATTAATTATTAAAAATATGCGCAGATAAGGAAATAATGAGTTTTAATTTTGTGACATAAACCTTAAATTTAAATAACAGTTATTTTCTAAAATAAAGGAATTTCAATCATGATAGATTGAAATAGAATTATTTAAGACAATATCTGATATTTAATTGGAAGGTGGATTCAACATGCCGATATGAGATACTAAAAACTAAAAACGAGGTTCGTCTAAAGCTTTAGTAAATATATCCGCAAGTTGGTATTCCGTGCCAACAAAATACAACTCAATGGTTCCCTTTTCCACGTGATCTTTAATAAAATGATACCTGATATCTATGTGTTTTGTTCGAGAGTGCTGCACGGGATTGCAAGAGATGGCAATTGCACTTCGAGAATCACAGTAAATAGGGATATTGGTGAGTGAGAACCCATAATCACGTAATTGTGTTCTCATCCACAGCACTTGAGAGCAACAACTTGCAGCTGCTACATACTCAGCCTCAGCTGTGGATGTGGATACACAATTCTGCTTTTTGGAAGACCAACTCACCGGTCTATCGCCTAAGAACTGTATTCCTCCCGATGTGCTTTTTCTGTCCACTCTACAACCTGCAAAATCAGCATCTGAAAACGCGGTAAGATCGAAATCGGTTCCCTTTGGATACCATAGACCAAGTTCGGGTGTACCCTTAAGATAACGAAAAATGCGTTTTACCGCAGTTAGGTGTGATTCTTTTGGGTCGGCCTGAAATCTAGCACAAAGACATGTTGAAAACACTATATCCGGTCTACTGGCAGTCAAGTACAGTAAGGATCATATCATCCCTCTGTAAGTTGTATTATCGACACTTTTCCCAGAAGGATCGGTGTCTAACTTACAGTTGGAGGCCATGGGAGTTGCGATACTCGTGCAAGAGTCTAACTTATACTTCTTGAGAATGTCAAGAGTATATTTCGACTGGTTCACAAAAATCCCATCCTCAAGTTGTTTGACTTGTAATCCGAGGAAAAAGTTCATTTCCCCCATCATACTCATCTCAAACCGAGACTCCATTAGGGCTGAAAAATCCTTACAGAAATTATTGTCAGTAGATCCAAATATAATATCGTCAACATAAATCTGTACTAGCATTATGTGAGGGCCTTCCCTTTTAGTGAACAGAGTTGTGTCCACCACACCTTTATAGAAACCGGCAGAAATAAGGAAATTCGAAAGACTATCATACCATGCTCGAGGTGCTTGTTTTAAACCATAGAGGGCCTTATCTAGCACATAAACATGGTCAGGTTTATGTGCATCAACAAAGCCTTGTGGTTGTTCAACATACACTTCCTCGTTAAGTTCACCGTTCAGAAAGGCAGTCTTGACGTCCATTTGGTACACTTTGAAGTCTTTGTGTGCCGCATACGCCAAGAAGATTCTGATTGCTTCAATCCGTGCAACGGGAGCGAAGGTCTCGTCATAATCTATCACTTCTTGTTGTCGGTAGCCTTTGGCAACAAGTCTTGCTTTGTTCCTTATCACAATGCCGTTTTCATCTCGTTTGTTCTTGAAGATCCACTTTGTTCCGATGATTGTACGGTCTTTTGTCTTGGGAACTAACCGCCATACTCTTAGCTGTTCAAACTGGTTGAGTTCCTCTTGCATTGCAACTATCCAATCCGGATCTGTCAGGGCTTCATCCACACGAGCGGGCTCTATCATACTTAAGAATGAAGTGTAGAGACATTCATTAGCAGATGCCCTACGAGTTTGGACTCCTGTCGTTACGTCACCAATGATTTGTTCTGTTGGGTGACTGCGGGTCCATTTGATCTCGTGTGGAAGGGGTGCTCGGGATGGAACCTCTGTGGTTAATATGGGGATGGATGAGGATTCATGGTCAATGGTTTCAAATGATGGTACCACAGGTTCTGGTTCAATTTCCGAGTGTTCAGGTGAAGGAAGAATCGTTGGTATTATATGTGAGGGTATTATAGGAGTAGATTCAACTGCGGATGTGTCGGTGGATGATGTGGATGGATGAGGATATGTTGATGAAGATGGAGTGGAGAAACTTTGCGGCGCAGTTGAACTGGAAGGATTACCTACATTATTAACAACATTAGACACACTAGCGTTAGGACCGAAAAATTCAACATAAAAAGGATCAAATAAATTAACCAAATCAGAAGAAGAAAAAGAAATGGGGTTATTCGAAGAGTCTCCAGGAATTTGAGTAATGCGTGGTCCTGATTGATCAACTTCGGGTGCCAGTTCAGCCAACTCATCAAATGTGACGTGCACACTTTCGTTGACTGTTCTGGTTCGGGTATTGAATGCGCGATACGCCTTCGAGTTGGATGAGTATCCAATGAAGATCGCTTCATCCACCTTTTCGTTAAATTTCCCGAGGTTGTCTTTGTCATTCAGCACATAGCACCTGCAACCAAATACACGTAAGTACTTGATAAATGGTACTTTATTCAAAAAGATCTGGTATGGAGTTTTGTTAAAGCGCTTATGAATGATGGAGCGATTCTGTGTATAGCATGCTGTTGATACGGCTTCGGCCCACAAGAACGGAGGTAGCTTTGAGTATGTGAGCATTGTACGAGCGGCTTCTACTAGCGTACGGTTACGCCTTTCCACGATCCCGTTTTGTTGAGGTGTTCTAGCAGCAGAGTATTGATGCTGAATCCCCTTGGATCGAAGGAAGCCCTCTACTACCGAGTTCTTGAACTCCGTGCCGTTATCTGATCTGATTGATTGTACTGACAACTGCTGTTGGGTCTCGACACTTTTGATAAAATCAATGATTTCTTGAGCTGTCTCGTCCTTGGAACGCAAGAACCTGACCCAGGTATATCGAGAATAATCATCAACGATAACCAACACATATCGTTTTCCATTTATGCTTTGAGTTCTCATCGGCCCGCATAAATCCATATGAAGTAACTCCAAAACTCTTTTTGTTGATGGTTCGGGCTTTGGTTTGTGAGATGATCGTTTCATTTTTCCTTTCTCACATGCTCCGCAAAGATGGTCCTTTTCGTAGCGCAACTCAGGAAGTCCTTTGACCAATTGCTTCGCAGCCAGCTTGTTTATGTTATCAAAATTCAAATGGGATAATCTTCGATGCCACAACCAAGAGTCTTTTGACGAGGCTTTTGATAGTAGGCAAATGTTATCCTTCACCACCAGCTTAGATACGTCAATGGTGTAAAGGTTAGATTTTCGGGAACCAGTCAAGATTTCTTTTCCATCTATGTTCTTAACACTGCAGTTCTTAGCCCTAAATGTTACTTCTAGTCCTTTGTCGCAGAGCTGTCCTATGCTAAAAAGATTATGAGATAACCCTTCAACATAGTCAACGTCCTTGATGACCAGATTATTTAGAACTAAGTCCCCGTATCCTTTTATTTGAGCCTGATGGTTGTTCCCGAATTTCACAGTTCCGCAGTACTGTTCAACGACGTTGGACAGCAATTCTCTTCTTCCTGTCATATGCTTGGAGCAACCCGAATCCATATACCAAATGGACATAGCCTGAAAAACACATAAATTCATATAATGAAAACTATATGTATTCAAACACATCCATTTTTAATTCACAATCAAACCGTGTTCTGAACCGAGATGTTCAGAAAACATGATGAGTTAAGACCGGGTCCTGGGCTGTGTGCACAGAAGCCAAACGTGTCGGTTTAAGCACAACCGACAAGCAAAAGAACGGGTCCTAGTCTAAGGTAAATAGAAGCCATTTCTTTGAAGCACGGGTCTTGATCAGAAGTAACCAAGAACCATCTGCATTAAGATCACACAACCTTGGGTACCCACCTCAATATGGGTCCCTTTTTGTTAGGAATTCCAGATTTATATGGCACGTGTACAGATTTAGAAACCCAACTAGCATTTGTGTGTGGTCTAGATGCACAACCCTTTGGAATCCATTGAAGATTGGATTTATTGGGTTTTGGAACCTTAGGCGCTGAAATTGCCTTCGGTTTTTGTCTTGATGAGACCTTCTTGACCGTTGCTTTGGTTTTGGGCCTTGGCAACAGACATGTCTCAACTTTGTTTGTGGCCGATGATGCACTATTTTTAGTTTTCTTTTTCCGAATACGTTTAACAGGATAAGGCACAAAAGCATTCATTTCAGGAACCTGTCGTCTATATTTAGTTGGACATAGATTAAACAAATCCTTGAAAGAGTACTTTAATGAAATAGTAGAATTCGGTACATCATTAAAAACATTGTCACACACTTGGTTACACAAATTGTCTTTAGAGACTACAGACATCCTATCTCTAGAAACAAATTCACATGGCATTAAAGCCTTCTTCACAAAAAAACTTGAAAAATCCTGCATGGTGGTTTTTGGGACTCTCCTTATATGATCTGTAGGAACAAAACGATTAGAGTCAGTAAGCATGGAAGATTTAGACTTGACAGACTTTTCTTTTTGGAGGTGAGTGGGTTTCTTAAAAGACTTGGATTTTATCTGAGTCTTTTTAGAAACCTCATTCTTGAAAGCATTTGTGCACTCACCTTTGACAAAGATAGAAGAAGTTTCAGCTGTAGCCTTACCTTTATCTGATGACATACATGGAATTTTTAAAGAATGAGAAAGTGTTTGTTGTTTTGAAAGATCTTTCAATCGTTGTGAAACTATTTCAAAATTTTCTCTGTAGACAGTGACTTCCACAGTTTGTTGAAAAGATTGATTTATCAATTCTTCTTCTCTCTTAAGAAGAGCATCTTGAAGATTAAGTGCTTTCTCTTGAGACGACTTTAATTCCTTTTCTAAAACAATGATTTGTTGTTGAAGAACTTTTGCAGGAATATAAAGTTGAGGATTTGATTTTTCAGTTTCAGTGTTCAATTCAGTTTCTGAATAAGTTGACGAGAGATCTTCCTCTAAAGTGGGTACTCTAGAAGAATAACTCTCGTTAAGTTCTTCATAATGAAAAGAAATTTCTTTATCTTTACGCGCAATACGTTTCTCATTTTCTTGGTTTAAAACTTCTTTTGATGACTCAAAAAAGAAAGATTTAATACCGGCTCCCATATAATTCATGTCATAAAATACAGGTAAGACATTTTGTGCTTTTTCCAAATATTTAGGATTTTTAAAACCAATTCCCTGTTTAGAATGGTAAAACCTAGTTTCTTTGGGCTGATTTAAATGGATAGTTTGTTCTGTTTGACCCTTTTTCAAAAATGCATCGTCAAGGGTCTTTATTCTTGCGTACAAACTTATCCTTTCTTCTTCAATCATTTTGTATTTTTCTAAACTGTCTATATTTTCCATATTTACCACATCTAATTGTTTTGTAAGGACAGAAATTTCTTCTTTTAAAGAGAGTTTTTCTTTTGAAAGCGTTTCCATGCAAGATTCAAGGTATATATTCCTATCCTGAACATCTACTTTTTCTATCAACATCTGTTTTATAACATTATGATTAGTTAACCATTTTGCATGATATAATCCAGATGCTTCTTTCAGAATATGAGCTTGATGTTCATCCTGTACACACTTTGCAGTTTCAGCTTTTAATATATCTTGTAGATCAAGTATTTGTGTGTGTAGTGTACATTCATTATCTACAAATAATTTATTTACATGTGCAGGAATGTAATAGGAATATACCTCACTGGACTCTGAGCCGGATGTGGAGCATTCGGGATCGTCGGTTGTAGCCATCAGACATGCTGGTGGATGTTTCATTGTCTTCCCCTCAGCAGCAGTGTCTGAATTTGCAGCAGTGACATCAGCACAAATCTCCAACCCCTGACGATCAACCATATAGCAATTTTTGCCATTGTCATCCTCGTCGTCAGAATCTTCAGCATCCCAGTAATCCTCCTGGGCGACGAGGGCTAATGCATCCGACTTCTTCTTTGCAGCCTCGAGCTTTCTTTCGTAATATGCAACATCTCTCTCAAAATTGTTCTTGCATTCCCTAGCAAAGTGGCCCGGTTTGCCACATTTGTAGCAGAGACGTTCATCAGTAGCCTTTGGCTCGTCTGCTCTTGGCTTCTCCTCTCTTCTTTCCGCAGGCCTCTTGTCGGCCCGGCGGTGCTCACGGCTATCATCACGCCTCCTTTCCCGGCGGTCATCCCGACGATCATCCCTACGATCGTCCCGCCTGTCCTCTCTCCTTTCCTCTCTCCTGTCATCTCGCCTTTCGTCACGCCTGTCATAACGGCGATCATCGCGATAGTCGCGTCTGTCATCATACCGGCGATCGTCTCTATCATTTCTGCGGTAGTCGTCCCTGCGATAGTCATCGCGTCTGTCATCCCTTCTATCATCGGAGTACCTCCGAGGACCAGTGTCATATCGGAGTTGGTTGTTGGTCTTGTTGGAGAACCGTCGTTGTTGGAGACGGTTGTTCCACAAGGCAATCTGTTCTTGAATCGTGGCTTCCTCCTCATCATAGACCTCACGCGGAGGGGAAGCATACCTGTACTGAGATGATGAAGACCCAGGAGCAAAAGATGGTGTCGGAATCTGCGTGTTTGTGATCAAGGCTAGGGAATCATTTGGTTTCAACCCTGTGTTGGCTGATAGTAGTAGAGAGGCCAATTGAGTTGCCATCAGCTTCTGTTGATCCACATCGCCTTGATATTTCTTAAGCTCCTTAAAGACGACATTTATAGATACCTCAGGGATGTTCAAGACTCTCTTCGTTGCCCTACATGCAAGTTGCCACTCGGGGGCTAAGGCGGCAAAGAATTGGATGTTTAT
This sequence comes from Centrapalus pauciflorus, assembly GCA_020465985.1. Taxonomy (NCBI): domain Eukaryota; kingdom Viridiplantae; phylum Streptophyta; class Magnoliopsida; order Asterales; family Asteraceae; genus Centrapalus; species Centrapalus pauciflorus. The sequence continues at coordinate 7,255 of JAANYP010008054.1, forward strand.
GTCATCCCGATCCTTTTTGATGTGCAGTTTATTCAATTCATTAAGGACTGCACAAAACCTGGTAAACGTGGATTGCAGAGATTCCCCGTCTTTGGCGCGGAATTCTGAAAACTTTGCCTTTGCCTCTTCAATTTTGGCACAGTCATCAAGATCTGCCCCCAGCATTTGGATTTCCAGCTCGTCCCACATTTCTTTTGCAGACATTTTACTGTCTACACCTACCAGAATATCAGTGGGGAGGGCTTGATAGATCAGATATTCTGCCCTCTTATCAGCATGCTGGCGATCCCTTTCGGCGTCATTTGCCGGCTCTCTTTCGACTTTGGAGGCTAGGACAGGAGGATCAGCCTCGGGTCTGGCAGCAATTTCTCTGTAGTAGATGACGGGCCCTTCGGATATTGATTGAAGCATCATATTCCCGAGAGGTTGCATTCCGACGAATTTCAGGAACCGGGCTTTCCATTGTTCGTACTCATCAGGATAGAGAACAGGTGGTCTGTTCTCAGATCCGAGTACAAGAGCTTCACGAGACATTATGAGTATTGGATTGGTGCTGATAAAGAATATGGAGATCTTAGAGGTGGAAACTGAACACGGATGGGTTGGACTGAAACCAGAATATTCTGAATTCGGATGCTTGAGTTCGGATGAATAGTGATTCGGATGGAGGAACCGAATTCGGATGGATTGAATTTCGGAAGAAGTGATTTCGGATGAATAGTGAGTCGGATGTGTAGATTTCGGATGACTGGACTTCGGATGGGCCAATTTCGGATGAATAGTAATCCGGATGAAGGTCCTAATTCGGATGTGTGTCGTAATTCGGATGATCTAAGTTCGGATGGACCTATGGACCGAATTCGGATGAACCGAATTCGGATGAATAGTGAAGTGCCGAAATATGATGTTTCCGAAATAGGGACGAAGGCCGAATTCGGATTGTCCGTAATGGGGTGATCCGAATTTGAAAAAAAATTTTGTAGAACAAGTCCCAATAAGTAAAAAATGGAAAGCCTTTCCTGAACTTCGGATGGTCCGAAGTTCGGATTGGACCGAATTAAGGTCCGAAATTGGCTTAGTGGGTGTCCGAAATACACCTAAGTGTGGTCCGAATTAGGATGGTTGTGGGGTCAGAATTTGGTGCCTATATGGTCCGAAATGCTACAGTATATAATCCGAAATACAGCAGGTTTTTACGATTTTCTAAGCCAGAATAGACAAAAATCGATTTTTATCAGTTTTAATGCCTAAAAAACAGTTCTAAATGATTTATAAACTATTTTAAACACTTTTGGTAGTTTAAAACAACCTAGAAAACACTTAAAACTAGCATGAACACATGAAAAACCCACTTAAAAAACCCATATTTTCAAGCTTCAAAATGGTCGATTCTTGATGATTTTAACAAAGATATGGAAGTAAATGAGTTTAAAATCAGTAGATAATGATAATGTGATGTTTATAGAACCATTATAACACAAGAAACTCGAAAAACCATGGAAAATGAAGATCTAACCGGTTGAATATGGAAGAACTCGAAGAACATGAAGAAACCCAGCAGAATCCGAAAGAAATCAGTTGAAATCCACCCCTCTGAGCTCTGATACCAATTGTTATTATGAAATCCCGTATGTATTCAGCACCTCAATGATTATCTCATCAAACACATGAAGAAAACGAGCTCAATAAATGTGTTTAATAAGAAAGAAGACAAGATGAATGTTTGAATCTTTTGATGGAACAATGGAACAGTGGCGGCTGTGAAAAATGAATATTCAAATGTAGTCAACCGTCTTCTTTTCAAAAGTAAACCCTAGGAGCCTTTTATAGGCTCCATTAATTAACTTACAAGACTTGGCAACATTGGTCCCTACACTATTACATAAACATGAAATACATAGAAATAAATACAAGACAAATTACAATGAAAATAAATATTACAAAATAACTCCTAGGATCGAAATAATTAATCTAACAGACTGTCTCTCATTGACAATCTGAAATGTAAACCCAAAGGTGTGCTAACTGCTTTAGCACATTCCATAGAAAATTTTGACAATACCTTCTGAATGTAATCAGTTTGTGACAATTTCAGAACTCTCCTTTCTCTGTCTCTTACTATTTCCATTCCCAATATCTTCTTAGCCTCTCCTAGCTCCTTCATATCAAACTTGGCACTCAACAGCTTCTTTGTTGCCTGTATTTCCCCATTGTCTTCACAAGCTAACAACATGTCATCTACATACAGTAGTAGATATATATATATATATATATATATATATATATATATATATATATATATATATATATATATATATATATATATATATATATATATATATATATATATATATATATAATTGTTAAATTATCTTTTTTATTGTATTTTATACATTTTTAAGCTTTTTACACATATATATAATGGTCCCCATGGTTTGTGCAAATTTATGAAAATGATCATTAAAATCACTTTTTACTTGCGAAAACGGTCCCTTTGTTTATGAACTTTTTAAAATGACGATTTTGCCATTTTCTTAATTACAAGTTTAGTCCTTCAACTATTTAATTTAATTTCGCTTTTGGTCCTTTTTTTAAATTTTATTTTTGATAAATTGAATAGTAAATTACATAAATGGTCTCTGTGGTTTGATCGAAATTATGGATTTGGTCACTGGTCTTTAAAAATTGCATAAATGGTCCCTCAAAACACTATTTCCTTGCAAAAATGGTCCCTCTTTCTCTTAACTTTTTTTAAATGACGGTTTTGCCAATTTCTCAATAACAATTTTGGTCCCACAACTATGTAATTTATTTTCAGTTTTAGTCATTTTCATAAATTTTTAGTTTTGTTTAAATTTTAAAAATTAATTAAAAAAATAATTATTATTAATTATACATTTTTAATTTTATAATATAATTATTCTTATTATTTAAGATTATCCCATTAGAATATTTAATTTATTTATTTTACGTTTTTTTATATTCAATTTAAATATTAAACAATTATTTATCTTATGTTTCATTTGTTAAAATAGTTATATATTTTTATCTTTTATATATTTTTATCTAATTATTTCATTACGTGAATATACTCTGATTTAGTTATACTTTTTAAGAAAGTATTAAACTAAGGGTTTTATTAATTTTGATTTAAATATCTGTTTTTTAATATGTTTGGATTCGAATTTAGTATTTATTTATTTTAATTTGAATATTGAGTTATATTAATATGTTTCAATTTAAATTTAGTGTTTTATTCGTTTGTTTAAGTATTCGTTACTTATTACATTTCGATTTAATTATAGTTTCTAACAAAAATATAAAAACCTAACATTTTATTCTTTTTCATTTAAATATTTTGCTACGTTAATACGTTTCGAATTAATTATTATTTTCAAAAAAAATATAAACTTGACGTGTTATTCGTTTTTATCTTAAATGTTTTATAACGTTACTACATTTTGAATTAATTGTAATTTTTAAGTAAAATGTATAAATCATATAAACTTAACAAAAACATTTATATATTTTGATTTAACAAAATGTATACGTTTTGAATTGTATACTTTGTCAGATACATTTTCGTTTGTATATTTTGTAATTAAATCAAAACATATTAATGTAATAAATTAATCATAATAAAAAGTGTTAGGAACATATATATATATATATATATATATATATATATATATATATATATATATATATATATATATATATATATATATATATATATATATATATATATATATATATATAGACATGAAAACAATTTTAATTGAATGTAAAAGTTCAGGGGGCTTATTGTAAATTTCTCATAGTTGTATATGTATAATAGTAGGAGGTTATAACTTTTGTATGTACATATTGTCTTGATTTCTGTGCAAGCAAAGTCAAAATGAGAGAGAGAGAAATCGCAAGTGATTGTAATCATTCTTCTCATCTTGTAATGAAATCATTCTGTTGATTTTAATTCTGATTGTGTTCATATTGTATCGTGCATATTTGATTATTGATTTTGAAATAACAAAAAGGGAAATATATTAATGTAGCAAAATAATCAGAATAAAAGGAATAAAGCAGTAAAATGTGTTACAATTAAAAAATATTTAAATCAAAATGAATATAACCCCAAGATAATTAGAATAAAACGATAGCATGAACGCCACAATATATAACAAAATAGTTATATTAGATTGTCTCTAGTTTATATTTTTTTTATAAAAATTATAATTAAGTAAAATAATATTAACATAATAAATAGTTAGATGCAAATGTATAAAAGATAAAAAAACGCATATATATATATATATATATATATATATATATATATATATATATATATATATATATATATATATATATATATATATATATATATATATATATATATATACATATATACAAATAAAACGTAAGATAAGTAAAATTTTAATAAATAAATTGGATATATAAAAAGAGACGTAAATCAAATAAAGTTAAATATAGAAATAAGGATACTATTAGTAATAGAATAAATAAAAATTTATAAATAAAAATAATAATTAAAATTTTAAATTAACATTTAATATTTAAACAAAAAGTAAAAAATTATGATAAGGACTAAAACTGAAAATAATTTACATAAATGAGGGGCTAAAATTGTTATTAAGAAAAGGGCAAAACCATCATTTAAAAAAAGTTAAGAGAAAGAGGGACTATTTTTGCAAGTAAATAATGTTTTTAGGGACCATTTATGCAATTTTTAAACACCAGTGACCAAATCCATAATTTTGACTAAAGCACAGGGACCATTTTCGTAATTTATATTTTGATGAGGGACCAAAAATGAAATAAAGTGAGGGTAAAATTGTCATTTTTGAAATTTTTTTGGATAAAAGGACCAAATGCATAACAAAACGCCAACTATAAATACTGTAATTGTAATTTTATTATGAAAAGGACGGTAACCATAATTTTTATATAACCACAGGGACGAAAATTGTAATTTACCCTATTTCTTTTATGTATCATTTTCTTAATGATTTATTATTCTTTTATTATTTATTTAATATATTGTCTTGTTATTACTATTAAAATTTAATTGAAGTAATAAATTATTTAATAAGTTTTATTTTCATTATTTATTTGGCGTTGTTATTACTAATATTATTATGAAATTATTATATTTTAAGTATTAATTGACTAAGCAGTCGTAATTGAAAAATCTTGTATATGACTACATTTAATTTATTGTATTGTTGTTAATTATTGTTATTAATATTGTTATTATTGTTCTTACATTTATATTTTAAATATATATTGAACTATTTATATATTTAGTTTTTTAAAATGACATTTATTTATTTTATTACTTTTCATTTATAAAGTTTTTAACAGTTTATACATTTAATTTATTTATCTTTTGTCTCTACTTTATATGTTATATAAATATTTAAAAATTTGATCAACTTTTGTAATCTTAGGGGGAGATTTTTAATCAAACCTTTTTAATGCACTTGAACGTATAATTTAAGGCCTGTTAATGCCTTATTGAAACCTGAAAGGTGATTTGCAATATCAGCCAAAGCTGTTTACGATGTTGCATTCGTTGCAACAAAGGCAGTTTGTCCAAACTGTTCTGTCTGCTGAACAGGCTGGACATAAACTGTCTATGCTGCTCTACTCTGATGAGCAGCTTGGACAGAATATAAGTGTTCTGTTCTTTGTGAACAGGCTAAACACTTTATGGAATATGTTTCCAAGTCCTCATGTATTGTTTTTGGCTTCAAGATCAGTTTACAAGTCAAAGACAAAGTGGAAGATGCAAAGTTGACATTCCTCTTTTGGTTAAAGCCTTATGCAACAGTGACAAAAAGGAAAAGACAAAGATTATGCCATATGAAGACAAATCTGCTTTATCAGAACGTGCAGAAAAGGTGTTTGTCTTTTTGGAAAGACTTTCCAATATCTCATCTGTCAAATGAAGAAGCTTCACTGAGATTCTCAGTGAGAGCATAAAAGGAAGCTTCTAAGGATTGTGAGATATCATCAAAGAGTGGAAATCAGATCGTGCATTAAAGTGTGTTTTTCATGCATGCAAGTCTGCTTGAATATAACAGTACGTGTGTCTAAGCTGTTTATACTCAAGCTGTTCATCTGTGTCTTGTAAAATCAGTGAGTGCATCTAAGTGAGTGTAGTCATTGTATCTAGTCTGAGTGTGTCTTAGATTAGTTGAACAACTGCTGTATCTGTCATCTCAGCTTGAACCTTTCCGCAGTTCAGGCTTAATAAGAATGTTGAGAGAAAGTGAATAGTGGCGGCTGGATTCTCATTCAAAATGTCAACCGTGTATTAAAGAAAACCCTAGGAGCCTATTTCTAGGCTCCTTTAATTAAGTCTTACAACTTGGCAACTTTGGCCCCTTGACTGTTACAAAGAAACAAATTACATGGAAATTAAATACAAGACAAATTACAAAGACAATAATTATTACAAAACAACTCCTATGATCGAAATAATATATCTAACAATCTCCCCCTTTTCGATCATTTAGGAGGACCTGGAACTCTGGCGTGGTCAGTTGATTCTCGGAGTCCAAGGATGACGTCGAAGCGTCTGGTCACTTGTCTCGTATGTAGCCGTTCGTTCAGGAAGTCTATGCCGCTGAGTGTATCCTGTATCTCCTTAGGTGAGCATCTTTGTTCAGGATCTGGTTGAGCATCATAATCTTGTACTTTCTTTGAAAGAGCAGCTCGAACCAATCGCAGTGTACCATCAGAGTAGCAAGGAAGATCCTCAAAGCGCATATACCTTTTGTAGCCCTTGTAGTTTACAAAAATGACACCCGGATCTCCAGAAAGTACAACTCTGTAGACCGGGTGGTGGACTAAAAGAAAACTGTCCTGTTCCGGTGCTCGTAGGCCCACCTTAACCATAGCACTCTCGATCGCCATCTGAAAGTCTCTTAGGCACATTATGATCGATCGGCGGTTCATGCTTCGAACTAAGGCACCTACGGCGGTCATGTGGGTTAGACGTTTCCTGATGCGATTTTTCAAACTGTTGTGAAGGAACTCAACGTCATCCGCACTTATGAAGTCCAGGTCATATTCGAAGATGTCATCTTCCGTCCCATCTTCTCTTTCTACTTGGTAGGAGGGATAGAAGACTCTGGCTCTTTTGCACATAGTTATTGATTTGAGCTTTTTAATCTTTGATTTTGACACCTTTGACCTTCTTTCCCGGAGCATTAGTTGGTAGTATTCTGCCTATTCAGCTTTGGAGACATTTGTAAGTTCCATGAGTAGGCGTCTGCTGAAGGATCCAGGCTTCTTTCTGAATACCATCTTGAATCTTTCTTCTAGATATGGATTCTGAAACCGCTCCGGGGGAAATTTCTGCAGGAATTCTTTAAGTCCTTGAACGGGGGTTCTTCGATTTCGTCCTTTTTAGCTTCAAGAAGCTTTATGATAGTCCCCCACCGTTCTTGTCGCATTTTTTCCTTCTCTTCCTGAGGCAGTGTTTGAACCTTTCCTTTTGTATAGTGGTCCACCCAGAATAAGTCATCTTTTCTATAAACTCCAAGGCCCTCCGGAGTTTCGTCGAAGCAATCGACCCTTTTTGTTTGGGAGGGACCTGGAAGTTGGGTTTGTTGGACTGGAGGAGGGCTTGGGGATCTTGGAGGGCTAAGGATAGTATGAGATTCTTTTAGTGACTGGGGAGCTTGGATGGATGAAAGGATTTCTTCTTGATGGGCTCGTGGTGGTGAATTCAGGAAATCAAAGGAAGAGGATGAGGATTTTTTCGATGGAGATTCAGGTTCAGGCTTAGGAATTAATAAGGGTTCGTTGTCCTCGTTATCGGAATCTGAATCAGAGACCAAGATGATTTCAACTTTCTCGTGAGGTTCCTCGAATTCTACCATAGCTGTCATCGGATCCAGTGGAGCTGGACCCTCGACCATGGGCTCGTCTTCTATTAACAGATATTCCTGAGCCTCCTGACTCTTTTCCCCTGACCCCTGAAATTCAGACCCCTCAGCGGTCTCTGCTCCCCCTATACCCAGCATGGGGTCCTCAAACTGAACCTTTCGCCTCTTCTCCCCCTCATGACGATCAGGGTCGTCCTGATCGTCATGTTTCCTTTTTGGTGCCTCTGCTTGAGTGCGGCACTAGAGTTCTATAACAGCCGACTCTAGGCGATCCATTCGAGAATTCAGCTGTTCTTGGACTTGCAGAATGAGGCGGTTAAGTGCATCAATTTTGTCTGACAGCTCTGAAATCTGAGATTGAACTGAATGGGAACCTGGTGGGGGGCCAGCTTCGGAAGCGACACCCTTACCCTTGATTAGTGAAAGAAGGGCGGTGTGACGTTCCTCGGCGGCTTCCCTTTGGGCGTCCAGGTCAGCCCGGGTAATCACGCCGGCAGCACGTAAAACTGCCGTTAGCATCTCCAGATTGATTGGGAGATGGCCGGAAGTGGATGTCGTTGATGGAGCCACTTCCGGTCTTCCTTCCGTCATCTCTGGCTCCTGAATAGAATGCGCAGATCCGGAAGTTTGTGGAGCTGCCACGAAGGCAGCTCTTGGGGATGCCACGGAGGCATCGTGCTGTGTCTGTGTTATGGGGGATGGAATCGTGATGGAATGAAGGGCGGTCACTTGGGGAGGAGTGTGATCTCTTTCAACACCGCCACTCTCCGAATGAGAGGGCAATGGAGTATGTGGTAGAACCCCGTGGAATGAAGTGGTTTCCTTTTGAGGGGAAACCAAGTGGGTGGTGGGGGTGAGTTCGACCGTTGGACGGATGGTCTTATAGAGAGGAGTCCGGCTTATAGGGCTTAGTTCACCATCAGATTGTATCTCCCTTGCTCTCACGACAGAGACGGTTCTTCCGGAATCCGCCGTCTCACCTGCTGCTTCCTCCCTTACAATTCCCCCTCACCCAAACCCAGAGATTGCTGAACATCCATCCTAACTCCCTCATGCTCACTCAAACTTGGCTCACCTTCGGATTGGTTAGACTCAGACGATTCCGACTGAGACTCATCCGGATAACTCTCTTTAATATATGCCCGAACCCGCTCCATGCCCCTTGACTTCATTAGAAGAGACAGAGGAATTTTCATTACTGGTACTGTTGGGGCCCCCTTTGGCAGAGTTAACTTCTGAATCGCCACTGTGGGGTAAACGTCTGCCTCCGGACGCTCATGGTCCATTGCGAACTGTATGATGAGTTGGAGAAATCTTTGTAGAGGAACATACTTTCTGCCTTTCTTTGAGCTCCTCTCGACATAGACTCTTCGTAATTCTTCGAATACGAATGCAGCATAGTCCACATGTCGGTCAAAGGCAAAGCCTGTGAACATGGCTAGTACCTGAGCCGACGCTGAGTCATGACCTGAATGCTTGGCGGTGAAGCATTTGTTAAGCACATCGAATAGTATCCGCCAGTGGGATTGAAGGTTTTTCGTGCGAAAATTGGAGGGTTTAGAAAGAGGGCCGTCATAACCCAGAGTTTGAATCTCGGCTAGGGTTTCAGTGACGGATGGGCTTGGATCGAAAAATTCACGGGTGGGAAGGCAGAATTCAGCGGGAAGGTGAAGGATGTGGCGGATGGCAGGTATAGTGACTTTGACTGGAACACAGTCTATTGTGGATGTGAAATGGGGTTCGGGGTCAGCCACATATTTTAGCCTGTTCCAGAATTGTTGGAGATAGATCTGGGGAACAGCTATGGCGTTGGATAAGGCGTAGTAGATGGGATGACGAGTGAGGATGTCGAAAGCTAGGGTTTGAGGTTCTTTGGTGAGGATGGAAACGTCGAGTTGCCAGTTATGTGGAATGAACTCGACAAACTCGGCGCTGGGTAGGATGGATTCTTCTGGGAGTTGGGCGTTGTTGTTTGGGATGGGGGAATGGGGTACGGTGAGAATAACTGCGGGTTCCATCATCCTGCAAAGTGCAACAGAGTTAGAATCATAAGACTTGAGATGATAATTCATTGATGTGAAGTCTAGATGAGTGTGAAATAGAAACTGTCTGATCTGTTTAGCATCGGGTCTATATTAGTAGAATAAAATTCTACTAATAAAGTCCAAAGTCAATCCTTAAGAGACCGATGTTAGATAAGACCGTTTCACTCAAACACTAATCGTAACTCTAATCAATGGTGCACTGTGATGAAAATATTTTTGTGATTTTTGAATTTTTTTTATAAAAATGCAAAAATGGAAAAATGAAAAATTCGAAAAAAAAATGCTAAGTGTTGGATTTCGGATGGTCCGAATTCGGATGAATAGTGTCACCGAATTCGGATCAGTTCGAAATCGGATGATGCATGAATGGTGAGTGGGGGTCCGAATTCGGATGAGGTGAAAACAGGGACCGAATTCGGATGATGGTCCGAAATGCAAGGCATGGAATGAATGGAGGTGGTCCGAATTCGGATGGGTCATGAAACATGATCCGAATTCGGATGATGACTTAAGTAAATGCATGCACTGATAGGGATAGGTCCTGATTTCGGATGGTACCCAGAATTCGGATGGGAACCGAATTCGGATGATGATGAACAGTGGATGAAACATGTAACTTATAAAAAGTAATGAACAATGTTGAACAACTTTTGAAGATCCGAATTCGGATGCACAGTGATCCGAGTTCGGATGCACAGTGTCCGAATTCGGATAAACAGTTGTTAAATTTTTGAAAAATTTCTAAGGGACACATCCGAATTCGGTGCTTGGTCCGAATTCGGATGGGTCCGAAAAGCAACAGTTCATTAAATGCAGTTAATGCAACGTGAACAGTTGAAACTTAACAAAAATGCATGAAATTACAGATCCTAATCTAAAACAACTTACTGAACATTTTATCTAACTACAAATAAGAGAAAAACACACATTAAAGTACCTAAAATGTATAAAAACCGAAAAGAAAAAGTAAAGAAAATTTGAAAATCAAACACACAAATTATGAAGATATAAGCTAAAATAAAGTTAAAAAGAAGTTACCTTGAAGTGCAGAAGATGAATGATGCAAGAAAAACGGAAGAAGATGGTGTTGCAAAAGCTTTGAATGGTGGTTATGGTGGTTTGGGCGGCGGTGGTCGACGAGAGCAAAGGAAGAAGAAGAAAGCAAATATCTTGGAGATGAAGAAAAAACCATTTGACCCGCATATTTATCGGCGCTCGGGTCGGGTCGGGGCGAGAAGGATCCGCGCCCAATGAGTTATGTGGGCCGCCGGTTTGGACTTAACACACACACAATTAAGGAAATGGGCTTTAAAGAAAATAAACAAAAAACAAGATTTAAAAGAAATTTTGGCCCAATTTTATTACATGTTTTTGAGTTTTTCTATGAGACTTCAAAATAAAATATTTTTTGGTATTTTCTTTGATCTTTTTAAAAAAAATAAAGTAAACTAAAATCTTTTTGGTTTTTTGATAATTTTGAAAGATAAAATCTTTTTGTGATTTTCTGACCTATTAAATTAAACTTAAAATTATAATTAAAAAATAAGACCAACCTAAAATTCAAAATTTAACTACAAAAGAGATAAAGAGAAACACAGAATTATAAAATTTAAAATCCTAACTATACTCCCCCTCAAATACATACCGGTTCCTTTCCTTTTCTTTTTCAGATTTTAAAACGCGACAACCCTTTTTAGCCTTACAAACACAGACAAACCTGGATATTGTTCGCATCCCACTCCGTGATAAACAATTCACACAGCAATTTGTCAGGATCATTAATTATTAAAAATATACGAAGATAAGGAAATATTGAGTTTCAATATTGTGACACAATCCTTAAATTTAAATAACAGATATTTTCTAAAATAAAGGAATTTCAATCATGAAAGATTGAAATAGAATTATTTAAGATAATATTTGATATTTAATTGGAAGGCGGATTCAACATGCCGATATGGGATACTAAAAACTGAAAACGAGGTTCGTCTAAAGCTTTAGTAAATATATCCGCAAGTTGGTATTCTGTGCCAACAAAATACAACTCAATAGTTCCCTTTTCTACGTGATCTTTAATAAAATGATACCTGAAATCTATGTGTTTTGTTCGAGAGTGCTGCACGGGATTGCAAGAGATGGCAATTGCACTTCGAGAATCACATTAAATTGGGATATTGGTGAGTGAGAATCCATAATCGCGTAATTGTGTTCTCATCCACAGCACTTGAGAGCAACAGCTTGCAGCTGCTACATACTCAGCCTCAGCTGTAGATGTGGAAACACAATTCTGCTTTTTGGAAGACCAACTCACCGGTCTATCTCCTAAGAACTGTATTCCTCCCGACGTGCTCTTTCTGTCAACTCTACAACCTGCAAAATCAGCATCTGAAAACGCGGTAAGATCGAAATCGGTTCCCTTTGGATACCATAGACCAAGTTCGGGTGTACCCTTAAGATAACGAAAAATGCGTTTTACCGCAGTTAGGTGTGATTCTTTTGGGTCGGCCTGAAATCTAGCACAAAGACATGTTGAAAACATTATATCTGGCCTACTGGCAGTCAAGTATAGTAAGGATCCTATCATCCCTCTGTAAGTTGTATTATCGACACTTTTCCCGGAAGGATCGGTGTCTAACTTACAGTTGGAGGCCATGGGAGTTGCGATACTCGTGCAAGAGTCTAACTTATACTTCTTGAGAATGTCAAGAGTATATTTCGACTGGTTCACAAAAATCCCATCCTCAAGTTGTTTGACTTGTAATCCGAGGAAAAAGTTCATTTCCCCCATCATACTCATCTCAAACCTGGACTCCATTAGGGCTGAAAAATCCTTACAAAAATTACTGTCAGTAGATCCAAATATAATATCGTCGACATATATTTGTACTAGCATTATATGTGGGCCTTCCCTTTTAGTGAACAGAGTTGTGTCCACCACACCTTTATAGAAACCGGCAGAAATAAGGAAATTTGAAAGACTATCATACCATGCTCGAGGTGCTTGTTTTAAACCATAGAGGGCTTTATCGAGCACATAAACATGGTCTAGTTTATGTGCATCAACAAAGCCTTGTGGTTGTTCAACATACACCTCCTCGTTAAGTTCACCGTTTAGAAAGGCAGTCTTGACGTCCATTTGGTACACTTTGAAGTCTTTGTGTGCCGCGTACGCCAAGAAGATTCTGATTGCTTCGAACCGTGCAACTGGAGCGAAGGTCTCGTCATAATCTATCCCTTCTTGTTGTCGGTAGCCTTTGGCAACAAGTCTTGCTTTATTCCTTATCACAATGCCGTTCTCATCTCGTTTGTTCTTAAAGATCCACTTTGTTCCGATGACTGTACGGTCTTTTGGTTTGGGAACTAACCGCCATACTCTTAGCTGTTCAAACTGGTTGAGTTCCTCTTGCATTGCAACTATCCAATCCGGATCTGTCAGGGCTTCATCTACACGAGCGGGCTCTATCATAGACATTCATTAGCAGATGCCCTACGAGTTTGGACTCCTGTTGATACATCACCAATGATTTGATCTGTTGGGTGACTTCGGGTCCATTTGATCTCGTGTGGAATGGGTGCTCGGGATGGAACCTCTGTGGTTAATGTGGGGATGGATGAGGATTCATGGTCAATGGTTTCAAATGATGGTACCACTGGTTCTGGTTCGATTCCCGAGAGTTCAGGTGAAGGAAGAATTGTTAGTATTATATGTGAGGATATTATAGGTGTAGATTCAACTGCGGATGTGTCGGTGGATGATGTAGATGGATGAGGGTATGTTGATGAAGATGGAGCGGAGAAACTTTGTGGCGCAGTTGAACTGGAAGGATCACCTACATTATTGACAACATTAGAAACACTAGCGTGAGGACCGAAAAATTCAACATAAAAAGGATCAAATAAATTAACTAAATCAGAAGAAGAAATAGAAATGAGGTTATTGGAAGAATCTCCAGGCATTTGAGTAATGCATGGTCCTGATTGATCAACTTCGGGTGCCAGTTCAGCCAACTCATCAAATGTGACGTGCACACTTTCATTGACTGTTCTGGTTCGGGTATTGAATGCGGGATACGCCTTCGAGTTGGATGAGTATCCAATGAAGATCGCTTCATCCGCCTTTTCATTAAATTTCCCGAGGTTGTCTTTGTCATTCAGCACATAGCACCTGCAACCAAATACACGTAAGTACTTGATAAATGGTACTTTATTCAAAAAGAGTTGGTAAGGATCGAGTTTTGTTAAAGCGCTTATGGATAATGGAGCGATTTTGTGTGTAGCATGCTGTTGATACGGCTTCGGCCCACAAGAACGGAGGTAGCTTCGAGTATGTGAGCATTGTACGAGCGGCTTCCACAAGCGTACGGTTACGCCTTTCCACGACCCCATTTTGTTGAGGTGTTCGAGCAGCAGAGTATTAATGCTGAATACCTTTGGATCGATGGAAGCCCTCAACTACTGAGTTCTTGAACTCCGTGCCGTTATCTGATCTGATTGATTGCACTGACAGCTGCTGTTGGGTCTCGACACTCTTGATAAAATCAATGATTTCTTGAGCTGTCTCGTCCTTGGAACGCAAGAACCTGACCCAGGTATATCGTGAATAATCATCAACGATAACCAACACATATCGTTTTCCATTTATGCTTTGAGTTCTCATCGGTCCGCATAAATCCATATGAAGTAACTCCAATACTCTTTTTGTTGATGGTTCGGGCTTTGGTTTGTGAGAAGATCGTTTCAATTTTCCTTTCTCACAAGCTCCACACAGATGGTCCTTTTCGTAGCGCAATTCAGGAAGTCCTTTAACCAATTGTTTCGCAGCAAGCTTGTTGATATTATCAAAATTCAAATGGGATAATCTTCGATGCCACAACCAAGAGTCTTTTGAAGAGGCTTTTGATAGTAGGCAAATGTTATCTTTCACTATTAGCTTAGCTACGTCTATGGTGTAAAGGTTAGAGTTTCAGGAACCTGTTAGGATTTCTTTTCCATCCATGCTCTTAACACTGCAGTTCTTAGCCCTAAACGTTACCTCTAGTCCTTTGTCGCAGAGCTGTCCTATGCTAAAAAGATTATGTGATAACCCCTCAACATAGTCAACGTCCTTGATGACCAGATTATTTAGAACTAAGTCCCCGTATCCTTTGATGTGAGCCTGATGGCTATTCCCGAATTTCACAGTTCCGCAATACTGTTCAACAACGTTGGACAGCAATTCTCTTCTTCCAGTCATGTGCTTGGAGCAACCCGAATCCATATACCAAATGGACTTAGCCTGAAAAACACATAAATTCATATAATGAAAAACTTTATGCATTCAAACACATCCATTTTTTATTCACAATCAAACCGTGTTCTGAACCGAGATGTTCAGAAAACATGATGAGTTAAGACCCGGTCCTGGGCTGTGTGCACAGAAGCCAAACGTGTCGGTTTAAGCACAACCGACAAGCAAAAGAACGGGTCCTAGCCTAAGGTAACTGGAAGCCATTTCTTTGAAGCACGGGTCTTGATCAGAAGTAACCAAAAACCATCTGCATTAAAGATCACACAACCTTGGGTTCCCACCTCAATATGGGTCCCTTTTTGTTAGGATTTCCAGTTTTATATGGCACGTGTACAGATTTAGAATCCCAATTAGCATTTGTGTGTGGTCTGAATGCACAACCCTTTGGAATCCATTGAAGATTGGATTTATTGGGTTTTGGAACCTTAGGCGCTGAAATTGCCTTTGGTTTTTTGTCTTTTTGAGACCTTTTTGACCGTTGCTTTGGTTTTAGGCCTTGGCAACGGACAAATCTCAATTTTGTTTGTGGCCGATGATGCACTATTTTTTGTTTTCTTTTTCCGAATGCGTTTAACAGGATATGGCACGAAAGCATTCATTTCAGGAACCTGTCGTCTATATCGAGTTGGACACAGATTAAATAAATCACTGAAAGAGTACTTTTACGGAACAACAGAGTTCGGTACAACATTACAGACATTGTCACACACATTGTTACATAAATTGTCTTTAGAGATTACAGACATCCTATCTCTAGTAACAAATTCATTTGGCATTAAAGCCTTCTTCACAAAAAAAACTTGTAAAATCCTGCATGGTGGTTTTTGGGACTCTCCTTATATGATCTGTAGGAACAAAACGATTAGAGTCAGTAAGCATGGAAGATTTAGACTTGACAGACTTTTCTTTTTGGTGGTGAGTTGGTTTCTTAAAAGACTTGGATTTAATCTGAGTCTTTTTAGGAACCTCATTTTTGAAAGCTTTTGAACACTCACCTTTGAAAACGACAGAAGAAGATTCAGCTTTAGCCTTACCTTTATTTGATGACACACATGGAATTTTTATGGAATGAGAAAGTGTTTGTTCTTTTGAAAGATCTTTCAATTTTTGTGAAACCATTTCAAAATTTTCTCTGTAGATAGTAACTTCCACAGATTGTTGAAAAGATTGATTTACCAATTCTTCTTCTCTCTTAAGAAGAGCATCTTGAAGATCAAGTGCTTTCTCTTGAGACGACTTCAATTCCTTTTCTAAAACAGTGATTTGTTGTTGAAGAACTTTTGCAGGAATATAAAGTTGAGGAGTTGATTTTACGGTTTCAGTTTTCAATTCAGCTTCTGAATAAGTTGACAAAAGATCTTCCTCTAAAGTGGGTACTCTAGAAGAATAACTCTCGTTAAGTTCTTCATATTGAAAAGAAATTTCTTTATCTTTACGAGCAACGCGTTTCTCATTTTCTTGGTTTAAAACTTCTTTTGATGACTCAAAAAAGAAAGATTTAAGACCGGCTCCCATGTAGTTCATGTCATAAAATACAGGTAAAACATTTTGTGTTTTTTCCAAATATTTAGGATTTTTAAAATCAATTCCTTGTTTAGAATGGTAAAACCTAGTTTCTTTGGGCTGATTTAAATGGATAGTTTGTTCTGTTTGACCCCTTTTCAAAAATGCGTCGTCAAGGGTCTTTATTCTTGAGTACAAACTTATCCTTTCTTCTTCAATCATTTTGTATTTTTCTAAACTGTCTATATTTTCCATATTTACCACATCTAATTGTTTTGTAAGAACAGAAATTTCTTCTTTTAGAGAGAGTTTTTCTTTTGAAAGCGTGTCCATGCAAGATTCAAGATATATATTCCTATCCTGAACATCTACTTTTTCTATTAACATCTGTTTTATAACATAATGATTAGTTAACCACTTTGAATGATATAATTCAGATGATTCTTTCAGAGTTTGAGCTTGATGTTCAGCCTGTACACACCTTGCAGTTTCAGCATTTAATCTAGCTTGTAAATCAAGTATATGTGTGTGCAGTGTACATTCATTATCTACAAATAATTTATTTACATGTGCAGGAATGTAACAGGAATGTACCTCATTGGACTCAGAACCGGATGTGGAGCATTCGGGATCGTTGGTTGTAGTCATCAGACATGCTGGGGGATTTTTCAGTGACTCCCCCTCAGTAGCATGATCTGAATTGTCAGCAGTGGAATCAGCACAGTTCTCCAACCCCATACGATCAACCATGTAGCAATTCTTGCCCTTGTCATCCTCGTCTTCAGAATCTTCAGCATCCCAGTAGTCTTCCTGGGCGACGAGGGCTAATGCATCCGTTCTCTTCTTGGCTGCCTCGAGCTTTCTCTCGTAGTATGCGACGTCTCTGTCGAAATTGTTCTTGCATTCCCTAGCAAAGTGGCCCGGTTTGCCACACTTGTAGCAGAGACGTTCATCCGCGGCCTTCGGCTCATCTGCTCTCGGCCTTTCCTCTCTTCTTTCCGCCGGCCTCTTGTCGGCCTGGCGATGCTCGCGGCTGTCATCACGCCTCCTGTCCCTTCGTTCGGGGTCTCTCCTCTCATCCACGCGGTCATCCCGACGATCATCCCTTCGATCGTCCCGCCTGTCGTCCCTGCGATCATCACGCCTATCATCTCGCCTTTCATAGCGGCGATCATCTCGATAGTCGCGTCTATCGTCATATCTACGATCATCCCTATCATCCCTTCGGTATTCATCCCTTCGATAGTCATCGTGTCGGTCATCCCTTCTGTCATCTGAGTACCTCCGTGGACCGGTGTCATAACGGAGTTGGTTGTTAGTCTTGTTGGAGAACTGTCGCTGTTGGAGACGGTTGGTCCACAAGGCTATCTGTTCCTGTATCGAAGCTTCCTCCTCATCATAGACCTCACGCGGAGGAGAAGCATACCTGTACTGAGACGACGAAGAACCTGGAGCAAAGGATGGTGTCGGAATCTGCGTGTTAGTGATCAAGGCTAGAGAATCATTTGGTTTTAACCCAGTGTTGGCTGATAGCAGTAGAGAGGCCAATTGATTTGCCATCATCTTCTGTTGATCCACATCCCCTTGATACTTTTTAAGCTCCTTAAAGACGACATTAATTGATACCTCAGGAATGTTCAGGACTCTTTTCGTGGCCCGACATGCAAGCTGCCACTCGGGGGCTAAGGCGGCAAAGAATTGGATGTTGATATCATCCCTATCCTTCTTGATGTGCAGTTTGTTCAACTCGTTAAGGACTGCATAGAACCTGGTGAAAGTGGCTTGCAGAGATTCCCCGTCTTTTGCACGGAATTCCGTAAACTTAGCCTTTGCCTCCTCGATTTTGGCACGATCATCGAGATCTGCCCTCAGCATTTGGACTTCCAGCTCGTCCCACATTTCTTTTGCAGACATTTTGCTGTCTACACCAACCAGAATATCAGTGGGGAGGGCTTGATAGATCAGATATTTTTCCCTCTTGTCAGCGTGCTGTCGGTCTCTCTCGGCGTCATTTGCCGGTTCTCTTTCAACCTTAGAGGCTTGAACAGGGGGTCAGCCTCAGGTCGGGCTGCTATCTCCCGATAGTAGATTACGGGTCCTTCGGATATGGACTGGAGCATAAAATTCCCGAGCGGTTGCATTCCAACGAACTTAAGGAACCGGGATTTCCATTGTTCGTACTCATCGGGATAGAGAACTGGTGGTCTGTTCTCAGATCCGAGTACTAGAGCTTCGCGAGACATTATGATGGTGGGTGCTGATTAACAAATGAAGATCTTAGAGGTGGAAACTGGACACGGATGGGCTGGACTTAGAACAGATGGAGCTGAATTCGGATGGTAGATGAGTTCGGATGAATTGGGTTCGGATGAACAGTGCTTCAGATGGCAGGAACAGTAATTCGGATGGATGAACAGTAATTCGGATGGTCTATGGTCCGGATGAGGTGCTAGTTCGGATGGGTTCCTAAATCGGATGGAGTCCAATTTCGGATGAACAGTGATGCGGGTGGGAACCGAATTCGGATGAACTTAATTTCGGTTGGAAGTAAGGGACCGAATTCGGATGGACCGAATTCGAATGAACAGTGGACAGGGTATGTCCAGGTGGGGACCGAATTCGGATGGTCCGAGATGGGTTTGGTCCGAAATTGGGAAAATTTAAGTACAAGTCCCAAATGTGAAAATGGAAGCCTGATCTGAACTTCGGATGGTCCGAAGTTCGGATGGGACCGAGGTGGGGTCCGAAATAGGCTAATGGGGGGGGTCCGAAATTCACCTAAATATGGTCCGAATTGGACCGAATTGAGGTCTGAATTAGGGTGATGGGAGGTCCGAAATTGGTGCCTAGGTGGTCCGAAGTGCTACAGTAAGGATCCGAAATACAGCAGGTTTTTTAAGTTCTCTAAGGCAGAACTGAGCAGAATTCGATTTTTTTCAATTTTAAAGCCTAAAAACAGTTCTAAATGATTTATAAACTATTTTAAACACTTTTGGTGATTTAAAATAACCTAAAAAAACACTTAAAAACAACATAAACAAGTTAAAAAACCCACTTAAAAACCCATATTTTCAAACTTAAAAAAATGGCCGATTCTTGATGATTTTGACAGAGATATGGAACTAAATGAGCGTAAAATCAGTAGAGAATGATAATGTGGTGTTTATATGACCATTATAGCACAAGAAACACAGAAAAACAGAGGAAAATGAAGATCTAACCGGGTAGAATGGAAGAACACGAAGAACACACTACAAAACCCAGCAGAATCCGAATGTTGCAGTTGAAATCCAACCCTCTGAGCTCTGATACCAATTGTAATATGTATTCCCGTTAATATTATTAACACCTTGATGATTTCTTATCACACACAAGAAGAAACTAGCTCAATAAATGTGAAATGATGAAGAAAGACAATAAGAATGTTAAGAGAAAGTGAATAGTGGCGGCTGGATTCTCATTCAAAATGTCAACCGTGTATTAAAGAAAACCCTAGGAGCCTATTTCTAGGCTCCTTTAATTAAGTCTTACAACTTGGCAACTTTGGCCCCTTGACTATTACAAAGAAATAAATTACATGGAAATTAAATACAAGACAAATTACAAAGACAATAATTATTACAAAACAACTCCTATGATCGAAATAATATATCTAACAGAATGGACAAATATCTAACTGATCATTCACCATTCACATTACTCATTTCACCATTCACATTGAATGAATGAAGAATCAGAATGTAGATTTCAGTAACGTATATGATTTTATAGTTAATGTTAATGTTTAAATATGTATTGTGAATAATTATTTTCAGGCATGATATGGTTCTTGTCTCATTCACCGGTATTATCAATCATAAAAAGTGTGTTTCATTTGGCACTGGGTTGCTAAGTAAGGAGGATATAGAATCATACAAATGGCTACTCAATGCATTTATATGCGTACATAGACGAGAGCTGAATATTGTTATAACAGACCAAGACCCATCAATGAAAATGTAGTGAAATTAGTTTTAAACAAGGTTGTCCACCGTTTCTGCATGTGGCATATAATGGATAAGCTTGCAATTAAGGTATTTATAGAAAATTAACATTCACATGTTTTGCTGCTTGATCATTAACATAATATGACGCTAACATGTTTACTTGAAAAAAGGTACCAACGTTATGCACGAAAGATTCATCTTTCTCAAAAGCGATTGATGGACGTTGTCTGGAACCAAAATATTGATGTAGATGAATTCGAGGTTAAATGGAATAAGATAATGATCGAATTTGAGTTTGAGAATCATAAATGGTTCAATGATCTTTATGACATTAGAGAAGAGTGGATATCTGCGTTTTTTCGAGACATTCCAATGTCGGGATTGATGAGAACAACGTCTTTATCGGAGAGACAAAACAACTTCTTCAACCATTACTTGAAAAGCACCTCCAATTTGGTTGGCTGTTTTAGTCGTTTCGATATCGCATTGGACTACCAAAGAAACATGCAAAGGACATTGGATTACGAATCGAGAAAAAAGAGGTTGGATTTGAATACGGGGCTGAACATGGAAAAAAGGCATCAGAAATATTCACGTTCAAGATCTTTGGTACAGTACAAGAAGAAATCATTAAGAGTTCATTCGGTGTGCCGCCAATTTCATTTGCCAACGATGAAGATAGTAAGACGTATACACTAAAAGAGGTTGGAAACGACATACGAGTTAAAAAATCAGTAGAGGTAAGCTTCATGACTCGAAGATTAATATGGAATTAGTAATGATTATCATTGTATACTGATCTTATTACTGAAACTCCTCATGTGAATGCTGAATTACCGGATGTGAATGGTCAAATAATTAACTGATCATTCAACATTCACATTAGCTATATCACCATTCACATTAGATTAATGTACATTTGGAATGTAATGTTTGACAATTTTCACGTGTTTAGATTGAAATGCTTGTGTATTTTTAACCTTTCACACAAGATAATCATTCAAATGTGAATGGTCAAATAATGTAATCAGAATTATTCGAATGTGTTTAAGCTTCCTGTGAATGATAAAATTTTATACTGTGAATGGTCATCAAACTTATATAGATGGTAAATGGTGTGTTACGTATTTGACCATTCACATGATATATATGTTCATGTTATGTTTTATGAGACATGTAACGACTCATGTGAATGGTCAGATAGTTTATGTGAATGGCCATTCACATTAGTTGAATGACCATTCACATTAGTTGAATAATGAAAACAGTAATGATTCTCATTGTATACTGATGTTAGCAACCATATTAATCATCTATAGGTAGTTTTCGATGAGAAAGATGTAAATATAACTTGTAGCTGCATGTATTTCGAAAGGTTCAACATCCTATGCCGTCATATATTTTATGTGTTCAAGATTCATGATGTGGATGACATACCTGAAAAGTACATACCACTACGATGGACAAAGAATATATTCACAATCAGACTTGCAAATTTACAACATACAACACCGCAAGCATCAAAAAAGTCAACAAACTTTGAGGCAAACATTCATGATATGTATGGGGATCTTGCATATTGTATACAAGTGTTACTAGGTGATGATGCGGCTATTGAAAATGCAAAAAGAGACATCATGAGTTGATAATGGAATAAACTGCACGTCATGATAAACGGGTATTCAAAAAGAAAGATGTCGTAGAGCGATTGTTGGGTGTCCCTCAACCAAATGAGATTACGATACTTCTACCGCAAGGAATAAGAAACAAAGGATGTGGAACCTCGAAAAGGTTGACAAACGATCGAGAGAAGACAATATCAAAAAGTGCAAGAGCTCCACGAAAATACAAGATATGTAATGAACTATTAAACCATAGTTCAAGGAATTATCCAAAGAAAGATGCACAATGAAAGAAAATTGTAAAAATATAGACAGTGAATAGTACGATACAGTTAATGAATACTGATTAATGACTTGTTATTCTTTTACATAGTTATTTTACAATACATGAACACGTACCTATATTCATTATCTCAAAATGTATATGTAATTAAAATATAATCAAACATATTGAATGTGAATGTTAATATATGCTCATGGTCCAATACATCATGTGAATGGTCATCAAACTAATATTATTTTATAATATGCTGATATTATACAACTACTGTGAATGGCTTTATATCACTATACATGTAAGATTATTGTATACATATGTTGATATTAATTGTAGACATGTGCTTATATTATACAACTAATGTGAATGGTCATCCAACTAATGTGAATGGTCAATGCTCAAGTATAAAATTCCTGAGTTTTTACTTTACAGTAAAATTTATGTCACAGTGTATTTGACCAATCAAATGTCACATTTAAAATAATATATTATTATACTTACGTGAATGGTCATTTAACTTATGTAAATGGTGAATGGCTAATGTAAATGGTGAATGGTATGTGATTAAACAGTTAATTATACATGTGAATGATGAAATGTCTCATTGTTAATGGTGATTTAACTAAATGTGAATGATCATTCACATATATTGTTTGACCATTCACATCATAATTAACAGTCAATTCACACACATTTCGGCAACTGTTACTATTTGACCAAGTGGTAAGAGAATAATGGATGTCAATGATCAAGTATTACATTGTAAATAGACATTGTATTTATACAAATTGCCATTCAACTAATGTGAATGGACATTCTACTATAAACCACATCAATAACTATAAACCATACAAACAACTATGGTTAATCAAGTTGCATACAACTGTTGCATGTATATATTGTATTTAAAAATAGCTAACATAATAAGTAAAAAAGTGTGCCAGTTAACCCATTTGTACATGTTCAAGACCAAAAAACAACAAATCTGCAGCAAGCATCAATTCTCTTATCAACAAAAACATTCATGAAATCATTTGTTCGTACGTTTAACCTTGTTTTTGTCAGCTGACTTTAACAACCTCATCCTCTCACTCTTTTGTCTCTTTTGCCATTCAATGGCTTCGTTATGCATCTCCTCAGCATGCATGTTGATATCATGAAGCAAAATCTATGAAAGATACCGACGACAGAGATGGTCTAACTGTGGCTTCTGTAACTTCAATTGTCGTTTGAAGCCACAAAGCGAAGTAGGGTCTCCCATATACGTTTCGAGATGCCTCATTATGAATATGCCACAATCCACAACATTCAAACATGACCTCCATAGCCTAAAAGGCTCAATCATTTCAATCCTATCAGCTGAAGGATGACCAACCTCACACATGTATTGAACAAACATTGCTCGCTGCAAAAACAAATTGTTGATAATATCAGCATATATCTACAATAATCTTACATTATAATGATATTATTTCTGAAATTACTCATGTGAATGGTCAAATGGCTAATGTGAATGGCCGTTCACATTAGTTGAATGATCATTCACATTAGTTGGATGACCATTCACATTAGTTGAATAATATTCAACACATGTCTACAATTAATATCAGCATACGATATAATGCCATTCACATTAGTTGTATAATATCAACATATTATACAATAATATCAGCATGTGTCTACAATAATCTTAAATGTGTAATGATATTGTTTATGAAAACTCATATGAATGGTCAAATAGTGTATGTGAATGGCCATTCACATTAGTTGAATGACCATTCACATTAGTTGAATGACCATTCACATTAGTTGGGTGATGAAAACAGTAACTTCAGTTATAAAATCATTCACAAGATACACCAGTATGTCATAAAACATTTCAATCTATTATGTTAATGATGATATTTACAATTGCACCAGGAACAAGACCATACTTGTTATCAAATGGAACGCACGTTGATTGATTGTCAATAACTTCAATTGTTGGATGCTTCAAATCAAAACAAACATACCACATGTGTGAGTGTATGTTGATTGAGAAAAAAACATGCAAATGCACAAATTAGAAAACCATGAAATATTTCAAAGGTGACCGCCAATTATTCATTAAATAATGACAACGCAAATGTAGTGAAAGATTATATCATAGACTTACAAGATCAACATTCTTTAAATCCTTCGCATGCGGCTGATTAATAAAGGACTGCATCAAACAGCTATGAAAATGTACATATCGAGCCGCTCAGTCAGGAATAAGAGAAAGATCATAAGAGTAAGCTTAAAACACCACAACAAAAATGAATATAAATTTAACACGAACATGTAATAAAACTAATACAAATTGTAAAATAACAAAACGTAATCAGTTCATAATTGTAATATTTAACTAACCAATGATCCATCATGCATAAAAAACCGACTTCGAGACGATGCATTCCTAAATTTTTCTTGATAATTTAATATCAATATCCAACAAATGCATACTCCCCGGGAATCATCGTCTCAAAAACACTTTGAATCTCAAACAACGAGTCGTTGTTCCAAATAACGTCACTGCAAATAATGAAAAAAAGCACTTGTTAATGATGATGGATAAGTTGTGACCAATAAATATAAACATATAAAAGCTGAAAAAATATAAAAATAAAAACTGAATGTTGCTATATTAATAAAAAAAATAAAATGAGAATAAAAACTAAAGGAACTCACTTTAAATCTCAAGTAAAAGAAAAATGTTCTCTACAAGAGCTTCTTCCAAAGTATTCAACTTCTTATCAATCTCTACAACACGGTTCATAAAAGGCGACTTCAAAGCATTTGAAGCCTTCTTCATCCATTTAACATTGTCGTCATGAATCGTCGGCTCAACAACCAAACCTTTCCCCTTCCCATCAGCCGGTTGGGCCTCAATATTTTCAACAACAACACTTGTTCCCATAACATTCACATCTTCTAAATCTGATTCAGTCGTCTAAAACGTGTAAAAAAACACATCATTATTGTATGCATGTAAACCCAGTCTTTGTGTATTCACAAACAATAATTCACCACTATGAATTTGAAATGTATAATGTGAATGATGAAATGACTAATGTGAATGGCCATTCACATTGGTTAAATGACCATTCACATTAATCAAGTAATGTTTTCTAATTATAACATATGTCAATTCATCATTGACAGGAAGTTTATATTATTTCACAAACTTATCTATCATCATTGACAGGAAGTCTGACTCACATACCCTGATCAACTCAAATGGTGTTTCCGGAACAGATTGATCGTCTTTATTCAGAGTTTCACAAACAACAACAGTTGTTTCACCTACCAATACATTAAAATTCAAATATAAATATTATTCAAAAGCTATAACAAACAATGAATATATATATATATATATATATATATATATATATATATATATATATATATATATATATATATATACATATATATAACCATAACATAAGTATTCAACAAAATACCTTCATTAAGAGGCGATTTCTCCGTCAACTCCTCATCATTCATATGATCATCGCCTTATTTTAAAAACAAATACAACATCATAATTTAAAAAGATATTACATGAATCAGGTTCAATAATTTTATAAAACATTAACTATGTACCAATAACATCTCTCAACTCTGAAACCACACGCATCACATCATCTTCACTTTGAACATCTTTTTCTTGAACTATAAAAGTTTTTTTTTAAAAAATGTAAGGATATAGAAAACAAAATTAACGTAGTATCATATTAAATAATTTTTTAAAACATTAAATGTGTACCAAAAATATCTTTCTTAGGATAAAACAAATCATCCCAACGTCTCTTGACATTTAATACCCTCTCATCACAAGGGTAGTCAAATAACATACTCATAATCCCCATCTCCAAAATCGACTTGGTATCTTCAACCTTGTCAAGATACCTTGAAATCTTCTCAACTTCATCCTATAACATCATTATTCACATCTATGTTTATTCACATACTAAATATAAGAATTATTATATGATGAAATCTCACATTACTATTTTCATTATATAGTGTATGTGAATGATCATTCACATTACCCTTTTGACCATTCACATAAACTACCTGACCATTCACAAAATACATGTCAGGTACTACTTTACTATAGTTATATGAATGATCATACAAGTAATGTGAATGGTGATATAACTAATGTGAATGGTAAATGGTCTGTAAAGTGAATGACCATTCACATAATATATTTTGGCCATTCACATTATACTTTTTAGTTTTTGATGTTGTGTTAATGTTGTATGAGAGTTGTACCTCAACCTTCTGATCATCACTAGTCTTGGAATAAATATCACCATCGTCTCCGTGAAGCTGATCGAACTGGCTACCACATCCTTGCGAGTGACGATTTTGCATCAGCTCGGGATTAAGTATTCGTACACAATCCTGTCAGCTTTTTGGGTTGGCAACCAAGGCTCTTGCATCTCCAAAATCCCAAAACCACCATTGCTTAATTCAAAAATCTCACGTTGACGTAGCTCATCTGAACTCCATGCGGTTATGACCGGTCGTGTACGAATGATGATAGGCATATCACATGAAACAGCGTCAACAAAATAAAATAAAATCAGAATCATATTAAACAGTCTGTAAATTATTTGTAAAATATACTAATGAAATAGTAAGCATTTACACATACCACCAAGAAAGTCAAAGGACCTATAAAATATGAATTTTTATTATCATTCTTGCAATTCCTAACGGCATCAACAACAAAACCACACCAGTCAAAATCTTTCACTTCACATTCGTCGTAATCAACGGCAAATAAACCTCTGATTCACAGTTCCATACTTTGTACCCCCGACCAATGTCGACACAACCAAGACAAGAAAGTCAAACCTAAACATAAAACTATCCTTTATAAGTTCTTGAATCTTTTCAGACACACTACTAGGACGAATACTGCCACCAGGGAGATTAATATGCTGCTTACAACGTTTCGACACGCTATCATTGTAAACCCTTTTTTGTTAATTAACCAATGGGATGGAACCCAAAGGAAAACCCAGAATATCATGAACAACTTCACGGGATATTGATATTTCCCCGTTCGACGTACGAATGCATAAAGCATCCGTATCTAAATTATTCACAACCCAATATCCAACACCCGAAGGTATCTCATCAATATCCAACAGTAGTAAACTTGCAAATCACCTTTCCTTGATCGCATCTTTTTGAACATCCTCAAGTGATTTAATAGCCAAGAACAGTGGTTTGGGAGATTTCCTTGTACGTAAGGATGGAGGTTCAATTTCAGTACCAGTCCTCCTCCTTTTGAACTGGCTCTTCAGGCAAACTTCGATCACTCATCATAGAAGTTTCAGATTCGGCCAAGGCATCATCATCAGCCTCCACAACAGTTTCTTTAACAAACTCAGACAAACCAAAATCATCTTTCATTAAATCTGAATGACCTGAAACTAATTGATACAATTCAAAATGAATAAAAAATAAAAAGTAATGTGAATGATAAATCTAGTAATTCAACTAAATGTGTTTTTCACTTCCAGATTGATCAGAAACATCATCATTTGCCTCAACAACAGGCTCATTAACAAACTCTGAAGATCCATGATCATCTCTCATAGCTCCCTGAATGCCATGTAACAAATATCATCTTCATCTAAAACATGTGATTAATGAAATATCACATTGTGAATGGTAATTCATATAATGTGAATGGTCCTTCAACTAATGTCAATGAGCATTCACAATACACTGTTTGACCATTCACATGATACATTTAAATTCATATGAATCATCTAAAGAGTTATAAAACACGTGAATACTGAAATATCAAATTGTGAATGGTCATTCAACTAATGTGAATGGTTATTCAACTAATGTGAATGACCATTCACATTAGATGAATAATCATTCACATACATTATTTGACAATTCACAAATTCAAATACATCATTCACATAATTATGTGTATACACAATATTCACAATATAACATATAACCTGCTTCACATTTACAAACGAAATAATATCACTCATAAAACATAACATGAATATATATTGATATAGTGGATGACCATTCTACTAATGTGAATGGTCATTCATAAAACATATATCCTGGTTCACATTTCAACAAATGTAAATGGTCATTCAACTAATGTGAATGACCATTCACATACACTATTTGACCATTCACATGAGTCATTCCAAATACAATCCTAGTATATATTTCAACTAATGTATATATATCATGTGAATGGTCAAATACCTAACACAACAATCACCATTCACATAAGTTGAATGACCATTCATAATATAAAATTTCATCATTCACATAAAGCTTAAACACATTAAACTAATTTACCTTGTGAATGATGAGAACTGTCATCTTCATCAACTAAATCGATATTCACAGGAGCTAATTTACCGGTACTCCGAGGTCATCCAGACAACCTCATCGACCGTATTTTTGGTTATTAAACTGGAATGCAAACAATAAAGAAAGTTAAATAAAAAACCCTAAACCATAAAACCCTAAATAATACAACAAAAACCCTAAACAACAAGATACTCATTGTTGAATGGGATGAAATCAGAAAACCATACCTTCGTCAGACTTCCTTTCCTTCTTAGAAGAAGACATTCTTAGCAAATACACATTTTCGTCGATGTTGTTTAGCTTCTTCGATACAAAAATCGCCTCAGATAGAAAGGTACCTTCGATATACTGTATTTTTAAAAAAACGTTGCGTCCTTTTTTTCAGTTTAATTTCAAAAATTTCATCATCAATCTAAACCCTTGATCAATTAGATCAATGGTTATAAAAGGGTACCTTCGATATACTGTATTTTTAATGGGACTCATTTGAACATATATACATATATATATATATATATATATATATATATATATATATATATATATATATATATATATGTATATTTATATATATATATATATATATATATATATAATTCAGATAAAAGATAAGATTGACAACAAGCATTCTAAATAACAATAATCAATTAAGATATAGAAAATTATACCTTTATTAAATTCTTGATGATTACAGGAAATTGGAATACAGGAAGGAGCAATATGAATCTGAAAGTCTAAAGACTTGGAGCATTGGCTAGTTGAAAGAACAATTTTTTGAGAAGAGTTTTTTTGACATAAGAGGATAATTTTATGATATCTTCTTTCATTACAAAGTTCATCTTATATAGACATTTTCAAAGGTCATTTTCGTATAGTAAAGGTCATTTTGGAAGGGTAAGTGACTTTTCCAATAGTAAAGGTCATCTTGTAAGGGCATCTTGCATAGTAGATGACTTTCTTCAATAGTACTTGCCATCAAATTCTTGTATTGAAGTTACCAAATATGCCGTTGAATGCCATCATGGATATTTCTTGAAATAATTGCTTTCTTGAAATATCAAATACATATGAAATACATACAATACAAAATACATATGAAATACATACATACATCCATCTTGAAATTCACTAGGAAACTAGGAAACTATATTTAAATGAAATTACATTGGAGTCTTTAGGAAACACATGAAACACTCTTTATTACACACACACATCGGGCTCCAGTCATGAAACGGTACCCGAAACTGGCTTGAATCCAGTACAATTATATTTCGAAATCTGCATATGGGTCTTGAGCTTCTTGTAGGAAATCATCAGGAATGGAATTAGTAGGAGAATTACGAACATTATTAAGTATCTTTTGAATTTCTTCAGGAGTAGAATTCTTTATTTTTTGAATTAATTCGTAATCGGATAAGGAAGATGAAGGAGAAGAAACAGGAGACACAGATTTATGTATAGAACTATGATATGGTTGAACTGCATTAAGATCAGCATTTGATTCATCAAACTTGTTCCACCATTTCACTTTATATTCACGAAAAAGGGTTGGTGGAGAAGACTGATTAGGATTATTATGACTGGCAGGAATAAATTTATAATGCCATGTTAATATCCATGGTATTTTAAAAATAATAGAAAAGCGAAGAGTATGCTCAAATATTGGAGTATCAGAAGGAAATAGTATTTGCAATTGTTTGAAAGCATTATTAACAGAGATAGGAAATGCCTGAGGAATGATTCCCATGTATTGGAACCAACGAACAAACCACAAAGGATGTTTATTAGGAAAAGTTTTGGAGAGTGAGTTAGTAAAATAGAAGAACCATGAATGCGAAAAATTACGAAGAAGAAAAGCATTAAACCAAGCTGTCTGGTAATCATAGTAAGTAAAACGTGGTCTAGAATTAAAGTAGGAAAGCGTTTTTTCAACATGAAGTCGGGACCCCCATTCAGCAGGGGTTATGATCTTCATTATTTTGACTTTGCTATAAGCGATCTTAGATTGATCTTGATTATTAAAGAAATGCTCAATAATTACTGAATCAGTGTCAATTAAGATGGCTTCATAGTACTCTCAAGTTTTTAGCTTATCAACATAAATTGAGAATTTGGTGGATAAAGATATTGTAGAAGAGGTATGAAGTTGGTCTGGTGAGTAGTCACGTTATCATCAATTTTCTCAACTTCATTTTATTCTAAAATATTTATTAAAAGCTTATTTGGGTTATCAATGTATGAAAAGTTCTCTGATTGTCTTGAAGGAGAAGGAATATGAGATCTTGGGGTAGTATGAATAGGAGATTTAGGTTTATCTGAAGGGGTTTGAGTTTTTTGGGAATAGGTAGGGATGCTGGAATGTTGGGTTGGAGAAAAAGGTTGGGTTAATTGAGAATAAGGGGACCGAATAAGACGATTTGAAATTAAATGATTAATGTTGGAGGAAGCCGCAGGAGAGGAAGGAACCGTTTGCTTTGAAAGGACTACCTTCCTTGTAGGAATATTCATGTTCCCTGTAAAAATTCTCTTGATAAAAAGCCAGGAAGTGAATTGTTTTCTCCTCTTATAAATTCTATTTGAAAATCAAAGTTACTTAGTAATGCTTGCCATATTGCGAAAATCTGTTTAGAAGTTAAATTTTTTACATCCTTTTCTAAAATGTATTTTGCAGATAAACAATCGATTCTTAATAAAAATGGTTTCATATAAAGATCGTCTTCAAATTTTTTAATATTAAGAACAATACTTAAAATTTCTTTTTTGATAGTTGAGTAATTAATTTGAGTTTCGTTCCATGATCCCGAATGAAACCTTACCAATTGTTCTTTATTTTCTTCATTAAGTTTTTGTTTAAGTATGCCACCATAACCCAAATTACTAGCATCAGTATCTACAACCAATTTAGCATCAGGATGTGGGATATTAAGGCATGGTAAACTTTTAATTTTTTTGTTTAACGTGTTTAATGATGTCAGTATGTTCTTGAGTCCATGGCTTAGGATTTGTTTTTAATCGATCATATAAAGGTTTACAAATTATTCCTAAATCTTTAAAGAAGTCATGAATATAGTTCAAACATCCTAAAAATCTTTGAAGTTGTTTTTTGTCTTTGATTTCATCAGGAAATTTATTAGAGAATTCTAAACTTCTATTAATGGGTTTTATCCTTTCTTGATCTATATTATGCCCTAAAAATCTTATTTCAGTTTGAAAAAGATTCATTTTTGTAGGAGATACTACCAATCCATTGGAGTATATTAGATCATTAATTATTTAAATGTTTAAAATGTTGATCTATGTTTTTTGAAAATATCAAAACATCATCGATATATACAATTGCAAAATGACTGATTGATATTAAAATATCATTCATTATATTTTAAAATTCAGAAGGAGCATTTTTTAATCCAAAGGGCATTACACTCCATTCGCAATGTCCAAAGGGAACATTAAACCCAGTTTTATATTTATCAGCTTCATCAATTTGAATTTGTCAAAATCCTGATTTCATATCAAACTTGGAAAATATCTTTGCATCATATAATTTTTTGAGTAAATCTCTTTTATTGGGAATAGGGTATCTTATCCATTCTAAGACTTTATTTAAAGGTTTGTAATTAATTACTAACCTAGGAGCTCCTCTTTCTATCTATGCATTATTTATTACATAAAAGGCAGAGCATGACCATGACGATTTTGATTTGCGAGTTAAGTCTTTCTCTATTAATTCTTGTATTTCCTTTTTACATGTATTTTCTAATTCTTCATTCATGTGAATAGATCTAGATTTTGAAGGTATATCCTTTTTATTAAATCCCTTAATATATGGTAGGCTTACTATGTGTTGTTTTCTTTTCCAAAAAGCATTAGGAATATTTGTACAAACATTATTTTTAAATCTCTTATCTATCTTTTTAATTCTCTCTTGGGTTTGTTTATCGTTTAATTGATTAAATATACGTTTTTCTTTGATTTCATTAACTAGAAAATTAATCTATTTATTTTTATTCATTAATGTGTTAACTTCTCTATGGATTAAAGGTTTTGTAAATTTAAATATGATATCTTTATTTAGTACTTTAGTACAAATACCTTCTTCAGTAATACTTAAAGGGTATAGTTGGGTAATAAAAGGTGTTCCTAATATTAATTATGAATTAAGATTTTTTATTAAAATTAAATTGGTTTGTAGCAATAGTTATTGTTACAAATATGAACATTAGATAACTTATTTTCTATTTTTAGTTTTGATCCACTGGCTGTAAATAATCTTTGAGAAGTTTTTTCATAGTATGAAGTTGGTATTAATCCTTCTTGAATACAATTCATATCTGCGCCACTATCTATTAGAGCTGTTAAGGATAGTTTAAACTCATTATTAATTATTAGATTAACTTCAACATTCCATTTTTGGAAAGTTACGGATTTTATGTTATTAACAACCGTAGTAGCCTCTTCATAGTCCTTTTCCTTTTCTTTACCAAAATTTTTTATTTTAGTTTCATTATTAGTGTGTCTTAGTTTTATTTCTTTAATTTCTTCCTTTACGTTATTTAATTCTTCTTGTAATTCATTAACGTTTAATGTTTTATTAGTCTTATTAAATCTTTTACATATATCATTTAAATTATTTACTTGATTATTTGAAGTATTACTTTTATTATCTTGATTAAACTTCTCTTTTAATTTTGTTAAATATATTGTTTTCAATTCATCATCTCCTATTTTATCTATCATACTTAATAGCAAATTAGCATCTACATTATCAAAAGTTAACGTATTTATTTGGCTACACATACAATTTCCTATATAATCGTGTTCATTTTCGCTATCGCTCCTTTCACTTGAAGTATTTATTTCATTAAGATCATTTTCTTCATAATCTGATATACTTTCGTTATCTGAATCATTTTTTAATATAATGTTTCTAATTATTTCTTTCATTTCGTCAGAAATAGTAAGTTTATTAATTTTCCTTTTAACATAACAATCTTTTGCCATATGTACTTGTTTTCCGCATTTATAACAAATTATTATATCTTTTCCTTTATTATTATTGTTTTCGAAATTGTGTTTATGTTTATCTTTTGTCTTAAAATTTTTTTTATTGTTATAATATCTTCTTTTTCTATGAAATTTATAAACTTTATTATTATTATTATTTTTATGAAATCTTCTTTTGGTTTCTTTTATAGGTGGTAATTTTAAGGGTTCATAACCGTATTGTTGACAGAAGTTTCCTAATTCTTTTCTACCAAAAATTCCTTCTTTCTTCATTTTAGATTTCAGTTTTAAGTCAGCACAAATTTGTAATCCTTCTTGATTAACAAAATGAATTATTTCATCGTAAGTTAAATTTTTATAAGGAATATTATTATTATAATGTTTTTTAAGAACAATTCTAATTCTTTCTGAACATATTTTTGGTAACCCAGCTATAAATCTTTCTTTCCAGTAAGGTTCATTGCAATCAAGACGAGTCATTACTTTTGCCAAAAATACATCTTTGTACCACCTAAAGTCTTGTAACTTTCAACATGTAAGGTTAAGTAAAATTATAGAATTACGTTCTTGAAAATTATTTGGTTCTCCTATGAAATTTTTTATAATAGCATATATTAATATATTAACCATATCCCCTTCTTGAGTATGGACTTGACTACCATTTTCTTCTTTTATAACAATTTTTGTTTTTGTAAGTATAGTGGTTTTATTTTCGGGTGTAACATAATGATCCCACCAACCTTTTAAGGTACCAGTAAATCCTGCAATTAACATATTAACTATACAAGCTTCTGGTTGATTATGAGATTTGTAAGCATTAGCAGCCATGATCATTTCTTGTAGTATATTTAAAATCTGAGACTCTGCTTGACCATCTATATTCCATTCATAAATTGAAGTTCCATCATAACGAGTCTGTAAATTGGTGTGTCTTTCTTCATATTGCAAATCAGGAGGTGTTGGCCTAGGATAAAAATTACGAGTTTGTGGTAAAGAAGTGTTTGGTTTCCAAGTATTTCGATGTCTTAGTTAATTAATTTGAAAATCATTGTATTGATTTTCAATTGATTCATTAAATTGACTTTCTATATTCGGGATGTTTGACTCAGTGTGTAACAACCTAGCTTTCAGGTAAACTTAATTTCAGTATTTTGAACCAATAATGTAATTTTATTACATTATTTGAATTGTAATTTAATTAAGTTATGAAATACTTAATTAAATTATATAAATATTTAAATTATGATTTAATAAATTATTAAAGATAATCAAATAAAAGAGATATAAGATACAAAAGTAAAAGTGGGTTAATTACACAAAATAATAGAATGAAGTATATAAATGAGATTTAGGAATCATTAAACATTTAATCCACTCTCTCTCTCTACTCTCTCTCTACCTTCTCTCTAGTTTTTCTCCCAAACCGACCGGCCAATTATCGAGTTTTATACGTCATTGGAAAGGTCTCGAAGAGTACTACAAGAATCAGCTATTATATGTTTGATTTCGTACGAATTTGAGGTAAGAATCGTTGTTTTTCTGATTTCCTTACTTTCGGTTTTGAAGAATAATTCGAATTTACCATTTTTCGTGTGTGATTAAAGCTATTTTAGCTTGAGTTTTAACTAGATTTTGATAGATTATGTATAATATAATCGAACCTAGGCTTATTACTCAGCATATTTATGATTTTAGACTTAGAAATGTATGTTTAAAAGCTGTAAAATATGAACAAATTCGAGATGCCAAGAATAAACTCGAAATCCATAGAACAAACTCGTTTATAGCTAAAGTGTTGCTATGACCTGACTCCTGTTGTATTCTCTTCCGATCTTATCGAGGACATCAGATCTGCTCAATATGAAGCACTGAAAGAAGAGAATCTCTGTTCTGAAAATCTTAAAGGGCAATTGCAATTTCTATCTTTGAATCATTTGGGATTTCAATGTCTCAAGGGAAACCGAATATGGATTCCTAAGTATGGTTCTATTCGCAAC
Source organism: Centrapalus pauciflorus (assembly GCA_020465985.1). Taxonomy (NCBI): domain Eukaryota; kingdom Viridiplantae; phylum Streptophyta; class Magnoliopsida; order Asterales; family Asteraceae; genus Centrapalus; species Centrapalus pauciflorus. The sequence continues at coordinate 43,285 of JAANYP010008054.1, forward strand.
ACTCTTCTATCCGAAGCTCACAAGTCCAAATTATCTATTCATCCTGGCAGCTCAAAGATGTACTTCGATCTGAAAGCTGATTACTGGTGGCCAGGAATGAAGAAAGACATCGGTCATTATGTTGAAAGCTGCAGAGTATGTCAAATTGTTAAGGCAGAACATCAGAAACCCTTTGGAGATATGCAACCACTGCCGGTTCCTGAGTGGAAGTGGGAGCATATAACCATGGACTTCATCACGAAGTTGCCAAAAACCAAGAGACAGCACGACTCCATCTGGGTAGTCGTGGACCGATTAACGAAGTCAGCTCACTTCATACCGATGAAAGAGACATACTCTCTTGATAGATTGGCACAGTTGTACATCACAGAAATAATTTCTCGTCACGGCGTGCCGAAATCTATCGTCTCTGATCGTGATAGCCGTTTCACTTTGAGATTCTGGAAAGCGCTGCAGGAAGGGATGGGTACTCGAATTTCTATGAGTACTGCTTATCACCCTAATGCAGATGGCCAAAGTGAACGCACTATCCTTACTCTTGAAGATATGCTTCGTGCTTGCGTTCTTGATTTGGGTGGTAACTGGGATGACCACTTGCCTTTGGTCGAATTCTCATATAATAACAGTTATCATTCAACGATCAAGATGGCTCCTTTTGAAGCTCTATACGGACGAAAGTGCAGAACTCCCACCTTTTGGCGTAAAACAGGTGAATCGCCAATAGCGGGTCCTGCCCTTCTACAGTTGACTCATGAAAAGATTCAACTTGTCAGAAGGAATATCCTTGAAGCTCAAAGCAGGCAGAAGTCATATTATGGTGATCGACACAGATCTATCAGCTTTGCGGTTAACGATTGGGTGATGCTGAAAGTATCCCCAATGAAGAATGTGGTGAGATTCATAAAGCGAAACAAGCTAGCTACGAGATTCATCGGTCCGTTCAAGATTGTGGAAAAGATAGGAAATCAATCTTATCGTCTTGAACTGCCAACGGACTTATCTGGAATACATCCTGTATTTCATGTCAGTCATCTGAGAAAGAGTCTAGCAGACGAAAGAGAAGTTCAAATACCACACATTAACTTGCAGATTAATGAGAAGCTTCGAGTGGTTGAAGAGCCGGAATGTATTCTGGACTCGAAGACCAAAAAGCTTCGGAATAAAGATATACAGATGGTGGTCGTCCAGTGGAAACACCACAAGGGTTCGCATCAGTCTTGGGAATCTGAAGATGTTATGAAAGCTACTTATCTCAGTCTGTTCGAACATAGCTAACTTCGGGACGAAGTTTGTGCGTGGTGGAGCCCATTCTGTAACAACCTAGCTTTCAGCTAAACTTAATTTCAGTATTTTGAACCAATAATGTAATTTTATTACATTTGAATTGTAATTTAATTAAGTTATGAAATACTTAATTAAATTATATAAATATTTAAATTATGATTTAATAAATTAATAAAGATAATCAAATAAAAGAGATATAAGATACAAAAGTAAAAGTGGGTTAATTACACAAAATAATAGAATGAAGTATATAAATGAGATTTAGGGATCATTAAACATTTAATCCACTCTCTCTCTACTCTCTCTCTACTCTCTCTCTACCTTCTCTCTAGTTTTTCTCCCAAACCGACCGGCCAATTATCGAGTCTCATACGTCATTGGAAAGGTCTCGAAGAGTACTAAAAGAATCAGGTATTACATGTGCGATTTCATACGAATTTGAGGTAAGAATCGTTGTTTTTTTATTTCCTTACTTTCGGTTTTGAAGAATAATTCGAATTTACCATTTTTCGTGTGTGATTAAAGCTATTTTAGCTTGAGTTTTAACTAGATTTTGATAGATTATGTATAATATAATCGAACCTAGGCTTATTACTCAGCATATTTATGATTTTAGACTTAGAAATGTATGTTTAAAAGCTGTAAAATATGAACAAATTCGAGATGCCAAGAATAAACTCGAAATGCATAGAACAAACTCGTTTATAGCTAAAATCGAATCAAGGGATTCGAATTTGACCTTAAATTCGAATGAGGGTTCAAATTTAACCTTAAAATCGAGACTCTTGATTCGAATTTAAGTATGCATTCGAACTTAACCCTATATTCGAATCTATGACCTTCGAATTTAGATACATATTCGAATTTATTATATAAATTCGAATTCCCCTCCATAAATTCAAATATACTTAATAAAACACATGGACAATGCATAAATTAACAAGATAATTAGCAAAATGATTATATATATTAATATATATATATACACTGATCCTTTGAGGATTTAATGAAACAAATAATATGAATGAAAGAAAGACAAATGAGTTGTCAATTATCAGAATCAGATATAAAATAAAGATTTAAAGATAAAAGATGATGATATTGACATGATATTGATATGATAATTCTGGACAGGTTCAGTTAATTTCTGAACATTGATTTAAAGAATTAAAAGCGGGTCATTGATTTGAATTGACAGAGAACAGATTGACAAAGATAAAATCCTGAGATAACTCAGGTGGTGGATTTTACATCTGCTTGATAAAGACCCCAGATCTGTGAGTTATAGATATTCAGATTTAACATGCTAGATTTCCGGTTGAGACATATTGTTAATGCTAGATTGATTTGACATTCATATTATCAGCTGGATTGTGACCTGTGCACACCATGGTTCGGTGTTGCCCAGTGGATCATGATAGCTATTTGATCATCATTTCACATGATATTGCATTTACAGTTCATTTCGGATAATGCTTTGAGATTACTGCTATCATGATTTTGATTACGTATGCTTCATCATTGCATATACTTTGACATATTGATTCAGCTTGACTAGCCTTGTCGGTCTATTGTTCTAGACCTGGCTATTTCACCAGTTCTATTGAACTTGGTAATGACCCTCCGATGTTCCGCCATGTTGATTTACTGGTAGCTAGCCCAGTATGTGGCTGATCCCCACGATTTAAGCGTGAGCGTGGCTTGAACATCATCCGACTCTATGACTTCTATGTCTCAATCATGAGGGCTGTAGCGGCAGCCAAGACATATCACGCTAGAATTATGATCCGCTTGACAATGCATGTTAATTTGAAAATCTATTTACTCACTAAGAATTGCTTATAGTTGCTACCTTAACATTTTTACAGGAAAAGACAAAGGAAAATCACATGCTGGACCTAGTTCTTAGGTCTTACAAGATCAAGACAGAAGGTTTCATAGACCTCTACTCAGCAAACCCTTTTGGTACTAATTGGAGGATGATAATATGGTGGTCTGGGTAGATTTATCTTGATTATATGATGACATGAATTAGATTAGACTTGTGTGCCCTTTATAAGTTTAATTTGAAATCTAAATCTGTATTAAACTTAATCCTAATATGTTTGTACCTGTAATTTATAATTCCGTAATTAATTACTCTATCTTAGTTATGGTTGATATCGTATTGCATGATGTGGGACCTAGACTCGTGACTACCGCCCCGTGAGGGATGGTCTTCACAGGATGGTATCAGAGCCCATAGTTTGAGTGAATCAAGTATTACGTGAGTAATACTTGGTCTCAAACTGAAGCAATACATATGTATCAATCATTTAGGAGGTTTGAACTGAGATAGGATGTACAGACTGTTAGGATGGGAAAAAGGGTACATAGATCTAAGTCTATAAACTGATAGTTAAATTATTTTAATTTTCAGTAAAGATGTCAGGATCAGGTGACATACCAAACAACATGACCCCACAACAAATGTTTGAAATGATGCAACAGCTATTAGCCCAACACTCTGAACAACAAAATAAGATTATGCAAGAACAGTTTCAGGCTAGAGATGAGGCCGAAGCTAAGAGACGTGATGATAAAAAGAATAAGCGAAAAGAAAAACAAGTTCAGAATGATGAAACTGATTCTGATAACTCGAACCCTGAAACCCAAATTGAACAGACGAAAGACTGTAAGTTCAAAGATTTCAAAGCTAGCGGTGCCCTTAACTTTGAGGGTACAGTCAATCCAATTCAGGCGATGGATTGGATCAGCCATACTGAAGAGATTTTCAGAATCTCTGATTGCTTAGAATTGAAAAAGGTGAGTTATGCGTCTGCGTTGTTTGTTGGAGCTGCTCGTGCCTGGTGGAAGACTCAAAGAAGCATATATGGAGAGGAGATAATACAGACTTTAGAGTGGGAACAGTTCTTAGACATGTTCAACGCAAAGTATTGCCCTATCGACCAACGAGACAAGATGGAGGTTCAACTGATGCAGCTGACTCAGGGAACCAAAACTGTTGATGAATATGAACATGAATTCTCACGGCTTTGCGGTTACTCCTCGTATCAAATAGCTACTGAGGAAAGGAAGATGAATCGATTCCGTGGAAGGCTTAACCTGAGATATCGACACCGGATGAGCGCGATAAAGTATAAGTCCTATCTGGAAATGGTTGAAGCGGCCAGACAAATCGAGAAGGGATATTTAGAGTATGGCGATCAGCTCTACGCTCCATCAGCGAACCCGACATGTCCATATCCTTCGAAGAAACAGAGATTTGGCAGATTCTTTAAGCCAAATAAGTCACAACCTCAGCAATCCCAACAATACAGTTCGCCTCAGAAAGCGTAAGCCTACTCTTTAACGAACGAGCCACGATTCTGCAAGAGATGCAGAAACACACATGGGGCTGTGTAACCCAGATGACATCACTTGTTTTGTGTGTAACAGAATCGATCACAACAGTGAAGAATGCCCTCAGCGAGGACTTGGGTGTGCGAAATGTGGAAAACGAGGACACTTCATGTATCAGTGTCGCAGCGGGCAACGAGTTCAGTCACAGTCGTCAGCTGGAGGGTCTAAAATGAAAAGCTCAGCTGCAACTCCAACCGCAAAGACTAGAGCATTTCAGATAACAGCCGAGGAAGCAAAGGAAACCCCTGATGTGGTAACCGGTACGTTCATGCTTAACTCAATCCCTGCTCGCGTACTATTCGATTCTGGTGCTAGTCATTCCTTTATATCTACTACTTTTGCTCGAAGACTGTCCAAAACTCCATCAAAACTCCCTGTGATACTTAATATTGAGACAACCAGTAACAACTATCTTATGGCTGATTCCGTATACCGTAATTGCACACTGCTCGTTAATAATATTGTATTCAACCTCGATCTTATTCCGATTCCGCTGAAAGAATTTGATGTCATTATCGGCATTGGACTAGTTAATGAATAACGAGGCTACGATCGTCTGCAACCGCCAAATCATCAGGATCAAGTCTTCAGACGGCCGGGTGTTAGAAATAAAAGGCGAGAAGCGAAAAGGTGCTCACTGCTTCATTTCAGTTGAAAAAGCTCGTAAATATCTGTCTAAAGGTCATCAATCTTATTTATGCTATGTCTCATCTGAATCCGTCTCTGAAGCCAATAAGAAATCCATATCTGATATTCCTGTCGTCTGTGAGTTCCCAGACGTATTCCAGGATGATATTTCTGGAGTACCACCGAAACGTCAAGTTGAGTTCGGAATTGACTTAGTTCCTGGTGCGGCTCTATCGCTAAAGCTCCCTACAGACTTGCACCTGCAGAAATGCAGGAAATGTCAAAGCAGTTGCAAGAGCTGTTAGAAAAAAGGTTTTATCCGCCTAGTTCATCTCCATGGGGTGCACCAGTCTTATTTGTAAAGAAGAAAGACGGAACTCTCCGTATGTGCATCGATTATCGGGAGTTGAACAAAGTCACTATTAAAAATAAATATCCTCTGCCCAGAATTGATGATTTATTTGATCAGCTACAAGGAGCCAGCTACTTTTCTAAAATCGATCTTCGTTCTGGGTATCATCAGCTGAAGGTTAAAGATGAGGATGTTCCGAAGACAGCTTTCCGAACAAGATACGGTCATTACGAATTTCTCATGATGCCTTCCGGTTTAACAAATGCACCAACGGCGTTCATGGATCTCATGAATCGCGTGTGCAGACCGATGCTGGATAAGTCAGTTATCGTATTCATAGACGATATTCTGATTTACTCCAAAACGGAGGCTGATCATGTTAATCATCTGCGACAATTGCTAGAGTTACTGAGGAAAGAAAGACTCTACGCGAAATTTTCAAAATGTGAATTCTGGCTCAGACAGGTATAACCTTATATTGTCTTGAGTTACTTCTTAAGCGTTCTTTGTTTCAAACAAAACTTGAAATCCTTCTTTGATCTCCTTATAGATTCAATTCCTTGGCCATGTTATATCTGGCGAAGGTATCTCAGTTGATCCTTCTAAAGTCGAGGCTGTTCAGAAATGGCAAACACCTCGCAATGCCTCCGAAATTAGAAGTTTCCTTGGATTGGCCGGTTACTATCGGCGATTCATTAAGGACTTCTTGAAAATTGTTGTGCCTCTCACAATGTTAACACGAAAGAATACACCTTTCGTATGGGCTGATAAACAGCAAGAGGCATTTGAAACGTTAAAACAGAAACTTATTCAAGCGCCGATCCTAGCCTTACCAGAGGGCAACGATGATTTTGTCGTTTACAGCGACGCATCTGGTACTGGCTTAGGATGTGTTCTAATGCAAAGGGGAAAAGTAATTGCCTACGCTTCAAGGCAATTGAAAGACTACGAGAAAAGTGCACCAACTCATGATCTTGAGTTGGCTGCCGTTACCTTTGCACTAAAGATCTGGCGTCATTATCTTTATGGGACGCGGTGTCAGCTTTACACCGATCATAAGAGTCTCAAACATCTCTTTACTCAAAAGGATCTGAATATGAAACAGCGTCGGTCCTTGGAGCTTATCAAGGACTATGATTGCGAGATCCTATATCATCCCGGCAAAGCTAATGTTGTCGCGGATGCTTTGAGTAGGAAAGTATATCCGGAAAAGTGTTGCTATGCCCTGACTCCTGTTGTATTCTCTTCCGATCTTATCGAGGACATCAGATCTGCTCAATATGAAGCACTGAAAGAAGAGAATCTCTGTTCTGAAAAATCTTAAAGGGCAATTGCAGTTTCTATCTTTGAATCATTTGGGATTTCAATGTCTCAAGGGAAACCGAATCTGGATTCCTAAGTATGGTTCTATTCGCAACACTCTTCTATTCGAAGCTCACAAGTCCAAATTATCTATTCATCCTGGCAGCTCAAAGATGTACTTCGATCTGAAAGCTGATTACTGGTGGCCAGGAATGAAGAAAGACATCGGTCATTATGTTGAAAGCTGCAGAGTATGTCAAATGGTTAAGGCAGAACATCAGAAACCCTTTGGGGATATGCAACCACTGCCGGTTCCTGAGTGAAAGTGGGAGCATATAACCATGGACTTCATCACGAAGTTGCCAAAAACCAAGAGACAGCACGACTCCATCTGGGTAGTCGTGGACCGATTAACGAAGTCAGCTCACTTCATACCGATGAAAGAGACATACTCTCTTGATAGATTGGCACAGTTGTACATCACAGAAATAATTTCTCGTCACGGCGTGCCGAAATCTATCGTCTCTGATCGTGATAGCCGTTTCACTTTGAGATTCTGGAAAGCGCTGCAGGAAGGGATGGGTACTCGAATTTCTATGAGTACTGCTTATCACCCTAATGCAGATGGCCAAAGTGAACGCACTATCCTTACTCTTGAAGATATGCTTCGTGCTTGCGTTCTTGATTTGGGTGGTAACTGGGATGACCACTTGCCTTTGGTCGAATTCTCATATAATAACAGTTATCATTCAACGATCAAGATGGCTCCTTTTGAAGCTCTATACGGACGAAAGTGCAGAACTCCCACCTGTTGGCGTAAAACAGGTGAATCGCCAATAGCGGGTCCTGCCCTTCTACAGTTAACTCATGAAAAGATTCAACTTGTCAGAAGGAATATCCTTGAAGCTCAAAGCAGGCAGAAGTCATATTATGGTGATCGACACAGATCTATCAGCTTTGCGGTTAACGATTGGGTGATGCTGAAAGTATCCCCAATGAAGAATGTGGTGAGATTCATAAAGCGAAACAAGCTAGCTCCGAGATTCATCGGTCCGTTCAAGATTGTGGAAAAGATAGGAAATCAATCTTATCGTCTTGAACTGCCAACGGACTTATCTGGAATACATCATGTATTTCATGTCAGTCATCTGAGAAAGAGTCTAGCAGACGAAAGAGAAGTTCAAATACCACACGTTAACTTGCAGATTGATGAGAAGCTTCGAATGGTTGAAGAGCCGGAATGTATTCTGGACTCGAAGACCAAAAAGCTTCGGAATAAAGATATACAGATGGTGCTCGTCTAGTGGAAACACCACAAGGGTTCGCATCAGTCTTGGGAATCTGAAGATGTTATGAAAGCTACTTATCTCAGTCTGTTCGAACATAGCTAACTTCGGGACGAAGTTTGTGCGTGGTGGAGCCCATTCTGTAACAACCTAGCTTTCAGCTAAACTTAATTTCAGTATTTGAACCAATAATGTACTTTTATTACATTTGAATTGTAATTTAATTAAGTTATGAAATACTTAATTAAATTATATAAATATTTAAATTATGATTTAATAAATTATTAAAGATAATCAAATAAAAGAGATATAAGATACAAAAGTAAAAGTGAGTTAATTACACAAAATAATAGAATGAAGTATATAAATGAGATTTAGGAATCATTAAACATTTAATCCACTCTCTCTCTCTCTACTCTCTCTCTACTCTCTCTACCATCTCTCTAGTTTTTCTCCCAAACCGACCGGCCAATTATCGAGTTTTATACGTCATTGGAAAGGTCTCGAAGAGTACTAAAAGAATCAGCTATTACATGTGCGATTTCGTACGAATTTGAGGTAAGAATCGTTGTTTTTCTGATTTCCTTACTTTCGGTTTTGAAGAATAATTCGAATTTACCATTTTTAGTGTGTGATTAAAGCTATTTTAGCTTGAGTTTTAACTAGATTTTGATAGATTATGTATAATATAATCGAACCTACGCTTATTACTCAGCATATTTATGATTTTAGACTTAGAAATGTATGTTTAAAAGCTGTAAAATATGAACAAATTCGAGATGCCAAGAATAAACTCGAAATGCATAGAACAAACTCGTTTATAGCTAAAATCGAATCAAGGGATTCGAATTTGACCTTAAATTCGAATGAGGGTTCAAATTTAACCTTAAAATCGAGACTCTTGATTCGAATTTAAGTATGCATTCGAACTTAACCCTATATTCGAATCTATGACCTTCGAATTTAGATACATATTCGAATTTATTATATAAATTCGAATTCCCCTCCATATATTCAAATATACTAAATAAAACACATGGACAACGCATAAATTAACAAGATAATTAGCAAAATGATTATATATATTAATATATATACACTGATCCTTTGAGGATTTAATGAAACAAATAATATGAATGAAAGAAAGACAGATGAGTTGTCACTTATCAGAATCATATATAAAATAAAGATTTAAAGATAAAAGATGATGATATTGACATGATATTGATATGATAATTCTGGACAGGTTCAGTTAATTTCTGAACATTGATTTAAAGAATTAAAAGCGGGTCATTGATTTGAATTGACAGAGAACAGATTGACAAAGATAAAATCCTGAGATAACTCAGGTGGTGGATTTTACATCTGCTTGATAAAGACCCCAGATCTGTGAGTTATAGATATTCAGATTTAACATGATAGATTTCCGGTTGAGACATATTGTTGATGCTAGATTGATTTGACATTCATATTATCAGCTGGATTGTGACCTGTGCACACCATGGTTCGGTGTTGCCCAGTGGATCATGATAGCTATTTGATCATCATTTCACATGATATTGCATTTACAGTTCATTTCGGATAATGCTTTAAGATTACTGCTATCATGATTTTGATTACGTATGCTTCATCATTGCATATACTTTGACATATTGATTCAGCTTGACTAGCCTTGTCGGTCTATTGTTCTAGACCTGGCTATTTCACCAGTTCTATTGAACTTGGTAATGACCCTCCGATGTTCCGCCATGTTGATTTACTGGTAGCTAGCCCAGTATGTGGCTGATCCCCACGATTTAAGCGTGAGCGTGGCTTGAACATCATCCGACTCTATGACTTCTATGTCTCAATCATGAGGGCTGTAGCGGTAGCCAAGACATATCACGCTAGACTTATGATCCGCTTGACAATGCATGTTAATTTGAAAATCTATTTACTCACTAAGCAATGCCTTCAGTTGCTACCTTAACATTTTTACAGGAAAAGATAAAGGAAAGTCACATGCTGGACCTAGTTCTTAGGTCTTACAAAGATCAAGACAGGAGTTTTCATAGACCTCTACTAAGCAAACTCTTTTGGTACTAATTGGAGGATGATAATATGGTGGTCTGGGTAGATTTATCTTGATTATATGATGACATGAATTAGATTAGACTTGTGCCCTTTATAAGTTTAATTTGAAAACGAAATCTGTATTAAACTTAATCCTAATATGTTTGTACCTGTAATTTATAATTCCGCAATTAATTACTATATCTTAGTTATGGTTGATATCGTATTGCATGATGTGGGACCTAGACTCGTGACTACCGCCCCGTGAGGGATGGTCTTCACACAGTGTCACTAATTTCATTGTCAGAACTTTCATTTATAACATTAATTTTTTGATTTGATATACTTAGTTTTGCAAGTCTTTTATCTATATATCCTAATATATCTAAATTCTTATGATTGGTTAATTTTATCTCTTTATCTAGACTAAATGGCTTAAATATAGGGTTTTCATCTATCTTGCTATTTGAAGAACTTACCGAATTAGAATTATTAACAAATAATTTTGGTTTAACATTTTCATTGATATTATTTTCTATTTTATCTAATTGTTCTCCTATAGTACTTAGCATTTCATCGGAATGATTATTTTGAAAAATTACATTTCCTAACATTTTATATATATCTTCAGAATGTTTGGAAAAAGGTTTAGCAATATAGTCTTGATAATTTTGATTAACTATAAGTTCTGTTTTAGGAGGATGTAAGGCAACAATTTTTTGTTTATTAGATAGATCAATATAAGTTTTTTCTAACTCTGACGTCATTAAAATGGTTTGTTGTTTGAAAGGATAGTTCAAATCTTCTTCACTGTATAATTCATACCAGGTAAAAAAAGGAATTTGTGTTTTATGATTAACCATGTAAGCTAGCCAATTAACTTCATGATCTTTACGCTGTTGTTTACATAAGTTTTTAAAATACCATATCATTTTTTCGAAATTATAAGCATTTAACATTTCATTTTTAAGGAATTTAAGATCTATATTAAATAACTCTTTAAATATTTCTTGACTCATGTGTAACACCCTACTTTTACAACTAATGCCACATAGGACTTATAGTCCACGTCATCCAATTATAAACGACATCATCAAGGGGTAAACAGCTAATTAACTACTAAGCATTATTATCAAGCATGAAGTAGCAACGAGGGGAACCAACCCCCGTCGATAATGTCAGTCAACCACAACATGAATATAGGTTACAATCATCCAACATGCCACTGGCTGATAAGCCAAACCACAAAACATCGAGACTACTTACGAAAGTAGTCACTAACTACGGTCCACGCGGTGGGTCTCGACTACTGCCCGCTGTATCCCTAGCCTTAGTCCTCGTACCTGAGATCCACAGTTAAAATAACAGTCAGTGAAAGCTGGTGAGTTACTATAAACAACTTTAAAACAGTTTATCAAATAGTTAGCACAATATAACGACTGATAATCAACATGCGGTCGGCCTCAACTGCCTGACGCCTCATCGGGAGCGACCCGGAGTAGCCTGCATAACCCACTCCACAAAGTAGTGGGTAGTCAGGACCTCTGAGTTGGGAATGACCCAACAGGCCTCTCTACTCTGCGCACCACAACAGTACGCGTAATCCACGAGCTCTGCTTTGTGCTAACGAGTATCAACATGTAAAAGGATCCGCAATGGACCCGGATAATAAACAACAAATAAGTAACTCACCTGAAGCACGACTACAGCCTCGCAATCAACGACGGTCTCTACAAGTCCCAGGCTTAGCTACGAATCCTGGCAACAATAAATACAACTACACTGTAACGACTAACTACTGAACTCATAACGACTATACTACTAGACTCACTAGCTCAACATAATCAACAGGCCAAGACCCACGAGCGCGGCCGGGATCGCGGTCGCGGGCTCCTCGTCGCGGCCAGCCATCGCGCTCGCGATGACCCCCGCGTTGCCCCTCCCATCGCAGCCGGGCTCATCTGAGCGTGACCGTGCTCGCCCGACCCGCGATTATCATCTCGATCGCATTCCACTACTAGCGACCACCCTCAGCCGCCTCATCCTGATCGCGGGCGCGACCAGGGGATCGCAGCCACGATGCGGCGACGAACAGAGCAGGTTTATGCTCTGTTTTCATACGTATAAGGGAATCACTTTTAGTCCCGATTTTACACACCTCAGGGGTTATAATCCAACCCCAACACCTGCTAAGTACTTAACATATCATCCTAACTGATTTGAACGCAAATTACTAACCTCAATCCGCTGTCGCTCTTGAATTTGAGGTCCCAATTCGACGAAGATGATGATGAAAGGGATCTCCTTGGTTATGGCTTCCTTCTAGCTCCCCCTTCTAGATTTCTCTCTGAAATACACACCCACACTATAGCTGATTGTGGCAAGGTGAGGAAAAAGGAGTAGCCAAGGCGTATATATACGTATTGGGTCCGAAGCTCAATTAAAACGGGTATGATACTCAGTAATCACTGGGTAAACACCCGGTAACCCAATTAATCCTAAATCAACAATTCGGGTTTGGAATATTAATCAGCTCATTAAAATATCACCAAACCCATAATTACTACTAGAGATGTTATTATCTTAACCGGCTAAAATTACACGTAATAGCAATCTACTTTACCAACTCATGTGCAATTAATCAATTAAAATCCGCCAATTCATTAAAACAACTCTTAAAGCCAATAAATAAATTACACGTACCTGCTGCTAGATTACGGATGTTACAAATCCTCCCCTCTAGAGCTGATCCCGTCCTCGGGATCTCAACTCAGGTGAATAGATGCGGATAACATTGTCGCATGTCTGCCTCAGGCTCCCAGGTAGCAGTGGAACCCTTATGGTACCGCCACTGTACCAACACCAGTGGAATCTCCTTCTTCCACAATTTCTTCACCTTGTGATCCAGTATAGCCTCGGGGTGCTCAACGTATCTCAGCTGCTCGTCTACTTCGATCTCTGACATGGGAACCGTCTCCTCATGTGGGGCCAAACATCGCCGCAAGTAACTAACATGGAAGGTAGAGTGTACCCCACGTAACTCTGGAGGCAACTCCAATCGGTAGGCCTGCGTGCCCACTCGCTCGACTATACAAAACGGCCCAATAAATCTCGGATTCAGCTTACCTCGTTTCCGGAATCGAATCACGCCCTTCCACGAGGATACCTTCAGTAGTACCCACTCGCCCACGTCCAACTCTAACTCTTTGGTTCTCTTATCGGCATAACATTTCTGTCGACTCTGTGCTACCTGTAGTGTCTCTCTGACCACTGCTATATTCTCACTGGTCTGTTGAATGATCTCAGGACCTGTAATCTCTTTCTCCCCCACCTCTGTCCAATACACAGGGGTACGACATTTATGACCGTATAACGCTTCGAACGGAGGCATCTTAATGCTGGAGTGGCAGCTGTTATTATAAGCAAATTCAACTAACGGCAAATGTGAATCCCATCTACCACCGAAATCCACCACACAAGCTCATAACATATCCTCCATCGTCTAGATCGTACCCTCAGACTGGCTGTCGGACTGGGGATGGTAAGCAGTACTCATCTGAACTCGAGTACCTAACGCTCGCTATAGACTCTGCCAGAAAGTAGACGTAAATCGAGCATCTCTATCGGAAACTATCGAGGCTGGAACTCCATGTCGGGAGATAACCTCGTACAGATAAACTCGAGTGAGCTGCTCCAACGCATAACTCTCTCGGATTGACAGAAAGTGCGCTGTCTTCGTAAGTCGATCTACTATTACCCATATCGCATCATAACCACGTGGAGTCCGCGGTAACTTCGTAACGAAGTCCATCGTGATATGCTCCCAACTCCACTGAGGAATCTCTAACGGCTGTAACCGGCCATGGGGCTTCTGGTGCTCGGCCTTCACCTGGAGGCAAGTCAGACAACGCTCAACAAATTCGGCTATATCCCGTTTCATACCCGGCCACCAATACAACACACGGAGATCCTGTTACATCTTTGTACTACCGGGATGAATAGCAAGGCGGGACTTATGGGAATCCTCCAAGATCAACTGGCGTGCATCACCGGCCCTAGGAACCCAAACTCGGCCCTGTCTCACATATAATCCTCGAGAGTCAGTCTCGAACTCTTGTAACTGACCCATGATATGTTCCCTCCAGTGGTTCTCCATACGCATCCCGATGGCCTATGCCTCTCGAAGCCTCTCTATCAGGGTAGATGTCACCTCGACCCTGTAATTACGGGCTCGACTCGAAGATCCGCGCTCCTTTCGGCTGAGCGCTTCTGCTACCACGTTCGCCTTACCCGGGTGATAATGTATGTCGCAATCATAATCTTTGATCAACTCTAGTCCCCGTCTCTGTCACATATTCAGATCACGCTGGCTAAATAGATACTGGAGACTTTTATGATCGGTAAACAACATAAACGGAACCTCGTACAGATAATGGCGTCAGATCTTCAGCGCAAACACGATAGCCGTCAAATCTAGATAATGGGTCGAATAATTCTTCTCGTAGTCCTTCAACTGACGAGAAGCATAAGTAATCACTCGGCCCCTCTGCATCAATACAGATCCTAACCATGTCCCCGAAGCATCAGTATACACAACGAAATCACTGGTGCCTTCAGGCAGGGCTAACACCGGAGCCTGACACAATCGGCGCTTCAACTCTTCAAAAACAAACTCCTGGTCTTCAGTCCACTCGAACGCGATTGACTGGCGAGTCAGACGAGTCAATGGCACTGCGATCAAAGCGAAATCCTGGATAAATGGACGATAATATCCTGCTAATCCAAGGAAACTGCGAATCTCGGCCACACTCCGGGGCCTCTCCCAGCTCATAACAGCCTCTATCTTAGCTCGGTCTACAGAAACACCCTCGCCGCTAACGACATGGCCCAGTAACTGGACTTCTCGAAGCCAGAACTCACACTTCGAGAACTTCGCATACAACTTCTCTCTCCGCAACACACTAAGAATCTCTCGCAGGTGCGCCGCATGCTCCTCCACTGATCGGGAATATATCAGGATGTCATCTATAAACACTATGACAAACTGATCAAGATACGGACGACAGACCCTATTCATCAGATCCATGAAGGTTGTTGGGGCGTTGGTTAGCCCGAACGGCATAACCAAGAACTCATAGTGACTATATCGGGTCCTGAACACTGTCTTCACTGTATCCTAGTCATAAACCTTCAACTAATGATATCCCGAACGCAAGTCGATCTTTGAAAACACACTGGCCCCCTGGAACTGGTCGAACAAGTCATCTATCTGCGGAAGAGGGTAACGGTTCTTCACCGTTACTTTATTAAGCTCGTGGTAGTCTATACACATCCTCATCGACCCATCTTTCTTCTTTACAAAGAGAACTGGAGCACCCCACGGCGAAGTTCTCGGTTGGATGAAACCACGGTCCAACAACTCCTGCAACGGACTCATTAGCTCCCTCATCTTGGTAGGAGCCAAACGATAAGGTGCATGTGCTATAGTAGTAGCACCTGGCACCAACTCTATGCGAAACTCTACCTGTCTGTCTGGCGGCAAACCAGGTAACTCCTCAGGGAACACATCGGGGAACTCAGAAACGACATCGACAACCTCTATACTCTGCTTCTCCTTCTTCGCATCAACCGCATACGCTAGGAAGGAGGAACAACCCTTGGCTAAACAACGACTAGCCTGAATCACAGAAATGAGGCCAACACTACCTCTATTGCGCTCTCCGTACACAGTAATAACACGATCCTCAGAAACCGGTAGCCGAATAATCTTCTTAGAACAAGCAATGTCAGCGCGCTGAGAGGCTAACCAATCCATACCCACTATAGCATCAAAACTACTGATCCCTATGGGCAATAAATCAATCCTAAACGGATAACCGTCTATCTCCAATATACATTGGGCATAAACATGCCTAACTACAGAAGCACTGCCATCAGCAAGCTCTACGACTAACGGCCCTGACAACTCAACAGGCGAAGCAGTAAAATATGCAGTAAATGCGAATGAAACGAAAGAACGGTTTGCTCCGGAATCAAACAAAACTCGGGCACTATGATCGTTCAGAATAAACGTACCAGAAACTACATCGGCGGTATCTCGGGCCTCCTCTGCCGTCAACTGAAACACTCGGCCTCTAGCTGGCGGAACGGTATCTCTACGTGCCGAAGAGCCAGCAGAACTCTGACCCTGAGCCGGTGGTCTCGAATCTCCCTGCCGCGGAACCGTACAATCTCTCGACTGGTGCCCAGGTCGCCCGCAATTAAAGCATAGCGGGTTTCTCGAAGTACATCCTGACTGGGTGTGGCCGGGCTGGCCACAACGGAAGCAACGCACATGGCGGGGATCACACTCCCCGGTGTGCCTCTGACGGCACCTCTTACAAAACCGCTCTCTACTAATAGATCCCGAACTCGATGCTCCTCCCCGCTGCTCTGACCCACCGAAGCGACTGCCCCTGTCATCGGGCCTACGCTCAGATCTCTGAGAAGATCGATCTCTGTACCTGTCTCCCCCCCGGACTCTGTACATCGTCGGTCATCCCCTCTAGGCTATAATTGACTGGAACGACTATCTCTGTCCCGATCTCTGTCTCTACCTCTGTCGGAACCACCTCCCTATCCAGCTGACTGAGTAACTCGCGGCTGCTCTACTACTGGATCTCGACGAGACAACTCACTCTCTCGCCTACGGGCCAACTCAACTGCCCTAGAGTAGGTCGGAATGTAACCGGTGTCGATGAACTCCCGGAACTCCTTACGCAAACCCATCATGAACCTGTTAATCTTCCGGGACTCTGTACTAATCTGAAGTGGCGCAAACAAACTCAGATCGATGAAAATATTCTCATACTCGTCAACTGATCGCTGTCCTTGGAACAATGTCAGAAAGTCAATCTCTAGCTAAGCCCTGCGATCCTCGGGAGAGTACTGCTCCTCAAAACGAGCTCTGAACTGACTCCATGTCATCGCATATGCCAGTCCGTCTCCCATCATATCTCTGACCATACGCCACCACTGCTGCGCGCTAGTTCGTAACTGAGCACTAGCGAATGTCGTCATCTGATCGGGGTGGCACCCTGTGATGCGAAAGGCCATCTCCATATCCTGTAGCCAATACATGGCCTTTACGGTCCCGGGCTCGCCATGATACTCTGGAAGGTGTGCAGCATAGAATTCCTTATACTTACATCCCTTGGCCCCCCCCCCCCCCCCCTCGTGATGATCCGACTCCCGAGTCTCTGCCTCCACCTGTAATCTGGGTCTGGGACTGCATACCCTCAGCACGGCCTTTCTCGTAGGCCTCGTGTAGTCGCCGGGCAAACTCCTCATCAAACACTCATCCCCCGGTGGGACCCTCGGGTCTCTGCTCATCTGCCATAGGGTCTCTGCATAATACAATCAATATTACTATAACGACAATAATATAACTCTACAATTTCTTAGACCTACTCATCAGAGATCAAGCCCAAGGATCTAGACACTGGTTTAAGCCTAAGCATCACTAATGATACTTAAACCTTAAACTAATTCTCTAACACCAAGTTGTAACACCCTACTTTTACAACTAATGCCACATAGGACTTATAGTCCACGTCATCCAATTATAAACGACATCATCAAGGGATAAACAGCTAATTAACTACTAAGCATCATTATCAAGCATGAAGTAGCAACGAGACGGGAAACAACCCCCGTCGATAATGTCAGTCAACCACAACATGAGTATAGGTTACAATCATCCAACACGTCACTGGCTGATAAGCCAAACCACAAAACATCGAGACTACTTATGAAAGCACTCACTAACTACGGTCCACGCGGCGGGTCTCGACTACTGCCCGCTGTATCCCTAGCCTCAGTCCTCGTACCTGAGATCCACAGTTAAAATAACAGTCAGCGGAAAGCTGGTGAGTTACTATGAACAACTTCAAAACAGTTTATCAAATAGTTAGCACAATATAACGACTGATAATCAACATGCGGCCGGCCTCAACTGCCTGACGCCTCATCGAGAGCGACCCGGAGTAGCCTGCATAACCTACTCCACAAAGTAGAGGGTAGTCAGGACCTCTGAGTTGGGAATGACCCAACAGGCCTCTCTACTCTGCGCACCACAACAGTACGCGTAATCCACGTGCTCTGCTCTGTGCTAACGAGTATCAACATGTAAAAGGATCCGCACTGGACCCGGATAATAGACAACAAATAAGTAACTCACCTGAAGCACGACTACAGCCTCGCTATCAACGGCGGTCTCTACAAGTCGCAGGCTTAGCTATGAATCCTGGCAACAATAAATACAATTACACTGTAACGACTAACTACTGAACTCATAACGACTATACTACTAGACTCACTAGCTCAACATAATCAACAAGCCAATACCCACGAGCGCGGCCGGGATCGCGGTCGCGGACTCCTCGTCGCGGCTAGTCATTGCGGGCGCGATGACCTTTGCGCTGCCCCTCCCATCGCAGTCGGGCCCATCCGAGCATGACCATGCTTGCCCGACCCGCGATTATCATCTCGGTTGTAACATCCCTATTTTTCAACTATATGTAATTTGCATTTTTAAGGACATAATTATTATGTTAGTGGAATTTTATATCAATTTAAGTCAATTTCGATCATTATATCAGTAAAATAAGAAAATACGAAGTTGAGGGGTATAATGTGCAAATAGAGCAAAATAGAGAATAAAAGAAAGGAAACCCTTTCATTTTCACCATCTCCTTCTCTCTCTAGCTCTCTCGATCTCTCACTCTCTCTGTCTAAGAAAAAAACCCACCACTTCATTATTAAAAATCAGAGATTTGTTGGATTCAAGAGCTAAAATTCGGGATTCAAGTGATTTGGAAGGAACTATAAGCATTGCAACAAACGATTTAAGGTAATATTCATCCAAACTTATGATCTTGATGGTTTTTGGTTCGGTTTTTGTGAAATCCGAATCATAGGAATTTGATCTGAAATGTTAATGCATGTTGTATATTTTTGTTGCAATGTTAAAATCGAAGGTTGATAATGTAGTGTATCAAGTTTCAGAACCAGATTCGAAGTTTAAGTGTGATTTCTAGAAAAGTGTGTGTTTTAGTGTGTGTGTGTGTGTTCATCGACCAAGGATGAAAAATGGACAAAAATGCAATATTTTGGTACATTAGTGTTATGATATAAGTTGAAATAGTGTTTTTTAAGTTCATATTTGCTATTTTAGTTACTGAAACATGCAAAAATGGTCCAAATATAAATTCTGGAAAATATTGGGAAATATGCTAAGTATGAACCCGGTTCGGACCGATGATCCATCCGAATTCGGACCTGCCCAATTCGGATCCACTCAGTTCGGACGAATTGTATTTCGGACCAACAGTAACTTCGGACCGTACCCAATCCGGACCCGTCCCAATTCGGATCCCAACCTAATTCGGACCCCATACCCATTTCGGACCAAAACCCACTTCGGACCACACACATTTCGGATCACCTCAATTTCGGACCAAGGACCCAATTTCGGACCATCCGAATTCGGATGTGGTCCGAAATCAGACCCATTTACACTTAATTTTCAGAATACAAGTTTAAAGAAATTACTGACACAAAATCACTATTACACTTACTTTACAGATCATTGTGGTGTTATCAAAACACACATTGATTCAGAGACGAAGTTGCACAATACCAATCACTGTGAGTAACAGATTGTCATTCTAACATTTATTGTTTTTGCATTCATGTTTATATATTCAATGGCATGTTCACATTGTTCATATACATTATTTGGCACTCGTACATGATTTGTTGTTATGATGCACACTCGTACTTGACATGTAACACACATGTAGCTAGCGTTCATTTGAAAGTGCATCTATTTACATCATGCTTGCACTGCATGATCATTACTTCACAATCTGATGCGACCTGGACTGGGGCTGACAGCAGGCCACTGTCGGGGACTGATCATCCCACTCGTTATCCCGTCAGGTTCGGCACATCCCCGATCAGCATTTGAACTGCCAAACCCATGCTAGCAATGCATGGTTTACACATACATTGAGGCTTACACTGCCTGTTTTCACATACATGGGGCTTACACTGCCCATGGTTAAGCATTGCTTGTAAAGAAATATTTGTTGTTTGCATAATCTGTTATCTCACTAAGCATTAGCTTACTGGTGACTCACAAATGTTTTCAGGCAAAGGCAAAAGTGTAGCAGGACCTTCTACTTAAGCAATTCACTTCAATATCCCGGAGACTTTAGAAGCTATTGGTACTTGAATGTAATAGCTCTGGGCTGGGATTTGTTACTTTCAAAACAATTATGATGTTGTAATAGTTAGACTTAATCACTGTAGACATGTACTTTCATTGCTTTAGTGTGGATTTGCTTAACTCTGATTTAAGTACTCAATTTCAATTGTTATGATATTCATTGGGTTGTTTGTTGATCCTGGTGATTCTATTATAATATCAAAATAAGAGGGTGTCACATTGGTCGCGTTCCACTACTAGCGACCACTTTTAATCCCGATTTTACGGGAATCACTTTTAATCCCGATTTTACACACCTCAGAGGGTATAATCCAACCCCAACACCTCCTAACTACTTAACATATCATCCGATCTGATTTGAATGTAAATTACTAACCTCAATTCGCTGTCGCTCTTGAATTTGAGGTCCCAACTCGAAGAAGATGATGATGAAAGGGATCTCCTTGGTTATGGCTTCCCTCTAGCTCCCCCTTCTGGATTTCCTATCTGATTTGAACGTAAATTACTAACCTCAATTCGCTATCGCTCTTGAATTTGAGGTCCCAACTCGACGAAGATGATGATGAAAGGGATCTCCTTGGTTATGGATTCCCTCTAGCTCCCCCTTCTGGATTTCCTATCTGATTTGAACGTAAATTACTAACCTCAATTCGCTATCGCTCTTGAATTTGAGGTCCCAACTCGACGAAGATGATGATGAAAGGGATCTCCTTGGTTATGGCTTCCCTCTAGCTCCCCCTTCTGGATTTCTCTCTGAAATACACACCCACACTATAGCTGATTGTGGCAAGGTGAGGAAAAAGGAGTAGCCAAGGCGTATATATACGTATTGGGTCCGAAGCTCAATTAAAACGGGTACGATACTCACTAATCACTGGGTAAACACCCGGTAACCCAATTAATCCCAAATCAAGAATTCGGGTTTGGAATATTAATCAGCTTATTAAAATATCCCCAAACCCATAATTACTACTAGACAGGTTATTATCTCAACCGGCTAAAATTACACGTAATAGCAATCTACTTTACCAACTCAC
This sequence comes from Centrapalus pauciflorus, assembly GCA_020465985.1. Classification (NCBI taxonomy): domain Eukaryota; kingdom Viridiplantae; phylum Streptophyta; class Magnoliopsida; order Asterales; family Asteraceae; genus Centrapalus; species Centrapalus pauciflorus. The sequence continues at coordinate 64,897 of JAANYP010008054.1, forward strand.
GTGCAATTAATCAATTAAAATCCGCCAACTCATTAAAAGAACTCTTAAAGCCAATAAATAAATTACACGTACCTGCTGCTAGATTACGGATGTTACATCATGATTACCAGGTTGTTTTTTTTACTTTGTTTAAAAGGAATAGGATGTGTTCTTTTTCGCGTTTTATAAGATTTTTTCTTAAATTAAGTAACCAGTCAGTTGCTTGATAACGGTTTTCAATATCACCGTTGATATACATGCCATAGAACCTACTTATTTGTATTTGTCTTGATTTTGTTTCACTTGAGTTTACTTCATCTAAGTCAGGGTTCTCTTGAGTCTCCTTTTTTGGATTTTTTTTCTAGTCGATTAAATTCATTTTCAAATTCTGTTAATTTTTTGTAACACTGATTAAGCACTTTTATACGTCTTTTGTTTTGATTACAGTTTATTTGAACCCTAGAGTCTCCATTAACTTTCTTTATAAAAATCAATATCAGATTTAGTAGGGTTGTAAGTATCATCTGAGTTTTCACTGTTATTATCCTTTTCATAAACTACATTATGTATATCTTGATTAAAATCTACACCTTTCATTCTTAAACACTGAGTTTTTCTTAATAAAGATTCATTAATAAATGAATATCTACTAGAACTGGGTAATTCAACTGAGTATCTGGGATTACGAAAGAAAATATCTATCGAACCATATGTATGTTCTGTTATAGTTGAGTTTTCAGTATTGCTTTCGATCGCTTTAGGTTTAATCATATCTTTTAAATTCCAATTACATGATCTAGTGATTTCATTCCATTTTAACTTTTTAGGGACATGAATAGTGGTGTTTTCAGTGTTGGCTTAAAAAATCAAAGTTTCATTCATGGGAGATATTAATTTAGAGTGAGGATTAATAGTTGTAGACATGGTTTTATAATATACTTTATATATCAAAGTAATACCATCATAAGTATTATTAAAGTCTACATTTTTAGTTTTAATTGTTAAGGTTAAAACGTCCATTATATTTTTATCAAATAATGATAGTGAAAAATTTGGGTAACAATTAAAATAAAATTGTCCATTTGCAACATTTGATTCGGCCATAGCTAGTAAAGAATTATTGAAATTAAGATGCCTTGTATCTCTTAATATTAATAATATAGAAGCATTAATTCCTAGTCGAAATTTTGGTTTTACTAGTACTTGTACTAATCCGATATGCAAAAATTTATAATTACTTTTATGTCATAGGATAGCATTTTCTGAAAGTAATTTTATGTCCTTATTTTCGTGATGAATGGGTATAGATTGTTAATGGGTTTTTATTGAATAACTTTGAAAGTAATCGAAAGTTCCAATTTTATATATAGAATTAAAATTTACTTTAGGAATTTCCCAATTATGTAGATTCTGTTCAATTAAAGAAATATTCATCTCTATTGAATTAGTTTTATTTCTCTGATCTTCTTGTGTTTCAGAAGTTGAGCAATGGTTTTTACTTAATATTCGATGTAATCTATTCATGTTGATAAATACTTAAAGTTCTTCTTAATAGGGTGATTGCAGCTTACTCTTTAACAAATTACGTATGCTTAGGGACCATCTTCATATCTTTGTGGTCTGGCAACCCATTTACTCATGAGTTTTATGGTAATCCAACCAAAGATCGACAAGACTGACCAACACAGCATTGTAATTTGGGTGAGAGTATTCTTTGTTAGAATATGTTTTTAATTGATGAAATATCAAAGTCTAGGGACTGATTGTGTAATTTCCTTATAGTTTGTAAATTTGTATAAATAGTCATGTTGACTTTCAAAATAGGAAGAATCAGTCAGAAGATTAGTTTGTACGCTTTCATTTCTGAGAACAGCAGTTCTGCACGAAGAATATTCCAGTTCATCATTGTGTATTCAACAAGATTTTCAATTGAATCATTTGGTTAGTGTTGATTAAATTCTGTGTTCATATTAATTGCATCTAAGTTGATTGAATTGGTAGAAACTATTTTTCACAATTGGTATCAGAGACTTAGGAATGAATCATTCTGTTTGAGATTGAATCTGTTTTTCGTGTTCTTGAGTATTTTTCGGAAAAACCCTAAAATCACTAGGGGTTTTGATTCTGTTGATCATCCACAGTGTTAATTGGATCGAAGGTTCAGGTTTCAAAGACGAATCAATTGAATATAAACTTGTTTTGATTTTCAAAACACAGAAAAAGATCTGAGCAATTTTCTGAAATTTTGAAAAGTTCAAAAATCGGTACTGTTTCATTGAAAAAGTCTGGTTTAGATCCATTTTTGCATAAAAGTGCTTTACAAAAAGTGTTTGTATTCAAAAACCTTACCTTCGATTACAATTTGAATGAAATTGGGTAAAATTTGGATTTAATCTGAATTTAAGACTTGAAAAGCTGAAAATTCTAAGAAACTCGAATTATACACATCTTGTGTGTAAATCGAGTTGAATATAACAGTTAATCGAGTCGGGTATCTTAGTTAATCGAGTCGGTTAGTTTTGTTATTCGAGTTGTGTCTTACTATTACTCGAGTTGCCAAACTGTAATATTCGAGTTGACAACAATCTAGAATTTCAGAACAACATTCGAGTTTTATATAAGACCCATACGAGTTTTATATAAGACCCATACGAGTTTTATATAAGACCCATTCGAGTTCTATATAAGACATTTGAGTTTTATATAAGACTCATTCGAGCTTTATATAAGACACATTCGAGTTTTATATAAGGCCAATTCGAGTTTTATATAAGACTCATTCGAGTTTTATATAAGACCAATTCGAGATTTATATAAGATCCATTCAAGTTGTGCAAGATTCACTCGAGTTTTGTAACAGACATTCGAGTTTTGTATAACATTGATTCGAGTTTTACAAAACACTCATTCGAGTTTTGTATAACATTGATTCGAGTTTTACAAAACACTCATTCGAGTTTTGTATAACAATGATTCGAGTTTAACAAAACACTCATTCGAGTTTGTGTATAAGATGTTATCATATACTTGAATCGAGTTTTATCAGAAAAGCATTCGAGTTTGATCAAACTTACATTCGAGTTTGATCAAACACACATTCAAGATTGATCAAAGAATCAAACAAGTTTTACACTACATTCATTCAAGTGTCACTCATAACACAAGAATCATTCAAGTTTGTCACACACATTAATCCAAACACAATTCACTGCTTATTACTACTAACAAGCCATTGTGTTGTAGATTTCAGTACTAATCTGTGTTTCAAGGTGTGATCAAATTTTTCAATCTCATTCGGAGTTCATTTGATCTTGGTCAAAGTTTCCCAACAAACAATCAACATGTCTAAAGATGCACTTGCTATGGGATCAGAAACCAAACCCCCAATCTTATACAGAGGGGAATATGTCCAATGGCGGGAGCGGTTTCTTGAATTTATCAGTTTCCATGATTTATCTGAAGAAATGCTGAAATCATTAAATGAAGGACCAGCAATTTTTATGGAAACGATCCCAGGAGTACCAACTGGAAATCCCCCAATACCACCAAGGACTGTTGAGGTAACAAACCTAACAGAGGCCCAGAAAAAGAGAAAGTTAGGGGACAAGACTGCAAGAAAGTTATTGTTGATTTCAATCCCCAATGAAATATACACTTGTCTGACAAATACAAAGACTGCTAAGTCCATCTGGGATGAAGTATGCAAAATCATGCGGGGATCAGACAGAGCTGCTACTAGTAGGGCTAGGAATAGTCTAATGACATTTGAGAACTTTAGAGCCCGTGAAGGTGAACTTCTGGAAAACACTTATCTCAGATTTGTAAATCTGGTAAGTGAAGTAAAAAGAAACGGAGTGACGAAGTCCAACTTGGACATCAATGTCAAATTTTTAAATGTCCTAAATCCAGAATGGGAAAAATATGCTATGATCATCCAACAAACGAAAGATATAGAGGAGATGGATTTTCATATGCTATTTGAAAACCTCAACAACTACCAAGAAGTTGTTTTGAGGAAAATATCTGGAAAGAAGAAAGCGGAAAAAGAAACTGCTGATCCACTAGCTCTACTGGCGGAGAAAAAGTATAAATACAAGCTCAAAAAGGAGAAAAGAGCTGTAATCAGCAGTACATCATCAGAATCAGAATCATCAGATTCATCTGCAGATTCAGAGATTGAAGAGATGAAAAAACAGATGGCACTGCTTACAAAGGCATTTCAGAAGAAATTTTACAGGAAGCCAACAAACAACAAAATGCGCTACAAAACAGGCTCAAGGAAAGTTGAGAAAAAGGATAAGTATGAGAAGGCTGGAGAAAGTAGTGCACGAAAGTCTGACAAATATGAGAAGTCAGATAAATCAACCAAGAAGGAATCTGAACAGAAATGCTATAACTGTGGAAAACCAGGTCACTATGCCCGGGAATGCAGATCTCCAGTAGTCAAAAATTCAGACTACTATACAAGAAAGGCCCTCTTAGCCAAAGAGAAAGAGTCAGGCAAAGCTCTTATGGCGGAGGATGATCATTGGTTACAGTTATCCGAAGATGATGACATTTTAGATGAAGATGCCCATATCTGTTTAAAGTCAGAAATCTTCAATGAATCTGAACTGAGTGAATCAGCTATGATAGCTGAAGATGAGGTGTGGGTTGGACTGACGGATGAAGAGGATGAAGAGAGGAGAGAATCTGATTCTGATGAAGAGGAAGAAAAAGAAGAAGTTGCATTAATGGCATCTGGCCAAAATAAAGCTGAAAATGAGGAGGATTCAGAGTCTGATAACTCAGAGGATTCAGAAGGACAGGAGGTAAATTCTATTTCAGATTCTGATATTGACGACTCATGCATATTAGAAGAAAAACTAACTAATATGGCTTTCATGCTTAAAAAGTTTGAAAAATCCTTAAAAGCAGAAAAGAAAAAGGTTCATTCATTGGAAAACAAACTTCTAATGAACACAATTTAGTCCTAGATTTTTCCAAAGATAAAGCCTTAGCTTTACGAGCTGTCTCAGACTTACAAGATAAGGAAAAAGAACTTCAAAGCAATATACTCAATCTGAATCACAAAATATATTTACAAGAAAGTCTGCGAATAGCTGAATTAGAAGCCTCAAACTTTTCTGTAAAATATCATGCCATATTTGAAGAAAGAACTAAACTTTATGAGAAAATAAAAAAGATGGAGGATGAATTTATTAAAAGAGGGCAAACAGATCAAACAATATATTTAAATCAACCAAAAGATACAGAGTTTTATAACTCTAAATCTGGTATTGGTTGGGAAAATCCTAAGTATCTGACAAAAGCTATATCAAATTCACCAACATTATATGATGTCAGATACATGAATTTAGGATTAAAAATGACATTCTTGAAAGCATCTGAAGAAGTAGAATCCAGTGAAGAAATCAAAAGGTCAAGATCAGACAAAATGCAAAATTATGTTGACTATACCAAGATAAATGAAATCAGCAACATTGTTGATACTAAAGAAGAGTACATTCAAACTTATTCTGAAAAGGATTTGTCTGAATTACCAACTCAGTCTCAAAAACTATATTTACCAAATTCAATTTTAGAACAGATAAATTCTGATTTAGAATTGAAAATTAAAAGTTTTGAGACAGAGAATGGAACACTCAAGTCTGAATTACTAAAAATAGAACAAATGTTGCAAGATAAGTCTAAAAACATAAATGTGTCTGATCCACATTCATCTATTTCTCTGGATTCTATAAATTCAGAAAAAGAATTTGATCTGTTCATGCACTCTGATGTTAATTCATTAGATCAAAGATTTGGTAAAATTGGTGAATTTATCAAACCTTTGACTAACAAACTATCAACTGGTAATAAAGAATCTGTTAAAATTCTGCAAAGAATGACTACAGACTCTTTAAAACCATCTGAAAATTCACCATCAGTGCAACAAAAGAAGGAGAAAACAAAACTGTTTGTTAAGTCTCCTAGTTTTGAAAAGGGTGAATCATCCTCATCAACGGACTCTTTTGCACGTAAAGTCAAATCTTCAACAGGTATGAAAAGGTTACAGAAAAAACAAGCATCTAAATCTTCTAATTCTCAAACTTCTTTTATGTCAGATAACGTTGTGAACGGGTCGAGTAAACAAGTGTGGCGAAAGAAGCAAAGAGAAGAGAAAAACAAGATTAATGTTACAGATAGAAACAGCAAAATTGAACATTCTGTCTGTAATAATGATAAAATTGTTAATAATTCTTGTATTAAGTTTTCAAGATCGAAATTAATTGCTTTGAATTCTTATGTTTGTAAGTCTGAAACTGTGAAATATAATAAGCTTGTATGGCAACCAAAGAAAAAGGACCCATTGTATGAACAGAAAAAGGATCCACAGATTGCACAAAAGTGGATACCCAAAAGAACAGTTCAAAAATGGGTACCTAAAATAAATTCAAACGATAAGCCTAAAGCCATATCAGTTAGAAAAACAAATGATACTATGCATGTTTTACCTAAAACTAAAGTACCCAACTACAAGTGGGTACCTCATGTGCTATTACGTTTTATAGGTAAACCATGTCTGGTACCTTGATTCGGGATGCTCCAAACATATGACCGGACAACGAGACACACTCACGGAATTTGTAGAAAAGTTCTGTGGGACGGTAAGATTTGGAAACGATCAGTTTTGTCCAATTAAGGGATACGGAAGTCTGAAGTATGACAAAATCACAATCCAAAAGGTCTTTTATGTTGACGGTCTTGGTCATAATCTATTCAGTATTGGACAACTGTGTGATAAGGGGTTAGAAGTCAACTTCAAAGCCAATCGGTGCAGCATCAGATCAGCACAAGGAAAAGAAATTCTAGCAGGAAACAGGAAAACAAATCTATACTCCATTGATTTAGCCTCGATCAATCTGAAGAAAGATGTCTGCTTATTGTCAAAAGCAACATCTAAAACAGCATGGCTGTGGCATCGTCGCCTTTCACATCTAAATTTCAATGAACTGACCAACCTAGCAAAAGGAGGGTTAGTTAAAGGGCTGCCGGCGCTTAAATTTCAAAAAGAGCAACTATGCGCGGCATGTGAAAAAGGAAAGATGACAAAAGCCACACACAAATCCAAAACAGCACACTCATCCACAAGAGCACTAGAGTTACTGCATATGGATTTGTGTGGACCAATGAGAGTACAAAGTATAAATAAGAAAAGATATGTATTGGTGATAGTTGATGACTATTCACGATACACATGGGTGTTTTTCCTGAAATCCAAATCAGATGCAACCGAATCTATCATCGACTTCATCCGAAAAATACAAGTAAAGTTGCAACCCACCATTCAGACAATTCGCTCAGACAATGGAACAGAGTTCAAGAACAAATCATTAGACTCGTTCTTAAATTCAGTAGGAATTACACATCAATTCTCAGCTGCTCGGACTCCACAACAAAACGGTGTCGTTGAAAGAAGAAATCGGACACTAGTGGAATCAGCTAAGACGATGTTGGCCTACTCCAATTTACCATTGTTCTTGTGGGCAGAAGCGGTTGCAACAGCATGTTTCACACAAAACCGTTCAATAATAAATAAAAGATTCGGAAAGACTCCGTATGAACTGATCAATAAACGAATACCTAATGTTAAATTTTTCCATGTCTTTGGTTGCAGATGCTTTATATTGAATGATAAAGACAATCTGGGAAAGTTTAATCAAAAGGCGGATGAAGGAATCTTCATCGGGTATTCAAAGGAGTCGGTTGCTTTCCGAGTATACAACAAGAGAACCAAGATAGTCAACGAGAGCGTAAATGTTAAATTTGACGAAGGAGTGGTAATGGCTTCTGAACACACCAGTTCAGGACCCGGACCTAACATGCAGACTTCATTGGAGTCAAATAGACAAAATGCTGAACAAAATGAATTAAATAAGTTGTTTGAGAACTTTTATGATGATTATTTTGAAACTCCCAAATCTAATGTTCAAAATTTGGTGCCTGACAGGATCACTGAAGATCCAGTCGTAGTTTCAGATCTTTCTCAACAACAAAGTTCAGAAGAAACTGGAGAAGCTTCAACAGCAAATGTGCAGTCAACTACTGAGATTGTACAACCAATTGAACTTCCACATACTTCTGAAACCCCTATTACTTCAGAACAGTCAGAAGCTCCTACCTCAGATGTTCCACCTACAACATCTGCAGCAACTCCCGAACCATATTTCGATTCCAATCCCAACCAAGACCCAATAGAACCGTTTCCACATACAGTTAAGTGGACAAGAAATCACCCAATAGAGAACATCATTGGTGATCCATCTGCTTCAGTACAAACCAGAAGGGCTACTATCAATGAATGCTTATTTTCAAATTTTTTGAGTAAGATTGAGCCCAAAAATGTAAAAGAAGCCCTTCTGGACGCTGATTGGATTGTAGCAATGCAAGAAGAACTCAACCAGTTTGAACGGTTAAAGGTCTGGAGACTTGTTGAGCGACCAAAAGACAAATCCATAATTGGCACGAAATGGATCTTCAAGAACAAGAAAGATGAACACGGTGTCATTATTCGGAATAAAGCTCGTCTCGTGGCCAAAGGATACAGTCAACAAGAAGGGATTGATTATGATGAAACATTCGCACCAGTTGCACGCATTGAAGCTATAAGGATGTTTTTAGCTTTTGCCGCACATAAAAATTTTACAGTATATCAAATGGATGTCAAAACTGCGTTTTTAAACGGGGAACTAACTGATGAAGTATATACATATCAGCCCGAAGGATTTACTGATCTTTCGAAACCTGATCATGTATATATTTTGGATAAGTCACTGTATGGCCTTAAACAAGCACCTCGTGCTTGGTATGATGCACTTTCAACATATCTGTTGAAATGTGGATTTACAAAAGGTGCAGTTGACACAACCTTGTTTATAAAACGTCAGGAGTCAGATATCATAGTAATACAAATATATGTAGATGATATAATATTTGGGTCTACAAATCCAGAATTTTGTAAGAAATTCGCATTTTTAATGTCCCAGAAATTCGAAATGAGCATGATGGGGGAAATAAATTTTTTCTTAGGATTACAAGTAAAACAATTGACTGATGGTATTTTTATCAATCAGTCAAAATACATACAAGACATGTTGAAGAAATTTAACATGGTCAATAGTACTCCTATGAAAACTCCCATGGCTCCGGATTCAAAATCAAAACTCGATGCGGACATCTCAGGGAAACCTGTAG
>JAANYP010008055.1:0-94967 GCA_020465985.1 Centrapalus pauciflorus
CCACCTGAGTTATCTCAGGATTTTGTCAATCTGTTCTCTGTCAAATCACGTCTCTGACCCGGTTTAAATCTTTTAAAATCTTTGTCTAAATGTTCAGGTAATATACTGAACCTGTTCAAAATCATGCATGATAATATCTTGTCATTTTCATCATCTTTATTAATGTCATCATCTTTTGGTCTTAAATTCTTTATTTTATCTGATTCTGATAACTTGTTCGTTCATATATCATCTTGGACTCAAATTTTGATTTAAAAGGAATAGATTCGAATTTAGATTCGAATTTAGATTCGAACCCTTCCATCACACACATGTTTCGAATCTGTTTTCTTAGATTCGAACTACTCCAATTCATATATAGAGTTCGAATCTATTGATTTATACCATTCGAATCTAATCATTTAAACTTGAATTGTGTGGGTGTGTGTGTCTCGATTCTATGTACATAAACTCGAAGGTGTGTGTGAGTTCGATTCTATGATGGTCTTCGAATCTATGTGTTTAGATTCGAACCAAGCTTATAATTCGAGTCTAGGAACACAGATTCGAAACATAGCCATTCGAATCTAATGGCCTAGTTTCGAAAATCCACCCATTCGAATCTGTTCTATGTATTTCTCGAATTTGATCATATTGTTCTCGAGTCTGATCATATTTACAACTCTAAACTTGAATTTCTAAGGCATAAATCACAAAGATGATCAATGTTAAGCCTATGTTCGATTATCTTACACTTATTCTAGTTAAATCTGATAAAAAGGCTTTAAATTTCATAAAAACTTGGTAGATTCGAGAATATCATATATATATATAAAACGTAAATATATATATATAAACTTACCTCAATTCGTCTGAATTCACGCAGAAATTGATATATATCCGTGTAGTATTCGCCGAGATCTTCCTAACGGTATATTTATCTTGACGATCGGACGGTCGGTTTAGAAGAATTTCTAGAGAGAAGTTAGAGAGAGAAAGCTAGAGAGAGAGTTTAGAGAGAGAGAGCTAGAGAGAGAGAGTCGAATCTGATCTTTGAGTTTGATTCTCGTTTATATACGTCGTCTAGTTATGTTTGCTAGCTAACTCACTTTCATTTTTGTATATTATATCTCTTTTTATTTAGTTTTCTTTAATAAATAATTAATTAATTCATAAATTAAATATTTATATAATTTAATTAATATTTCATTATTAATTAAATTATAATTCAAATAATTCAACATTGTTGCATTATCGGTTCAAAATATTACTGAGTTTACGACTAGATCAAAAATTAGGTTGTTACAGAATGGGCTCCACCACGCACAAACTTCGTCCCCGAAGTTAGCTACGTTCGAACAGACTGGGATAAGTTGCTTTCATTACATCTCTCGATTCCCAAGACTGATGCGAACCTTTGTGGTGTTTCCACTGGACGAGCACCATCTGTATCTCTTTATTTCTAAGCTTCTTAGTCTTTGTGTCCAGAATACGTTCTGGCTCTTCAATCACTCGAAGCTTTTCATCAATTTGCAGGTTAACATGTGGTATTTGAACCTCTCTTTCATCTGCTAGGCTCTTTCTCAGATGGCTGACATGGAATACAGGATGTATTCCAGCTAAGTCCGCTGGTAGATCAAGACGGTAAGACTGATTCCCAATCTTTTCAACGATCTTGAACGGACCAATAAATCTCGGAGCTAGCTTGTTTCTTTTAATGAACCGCACCACATTCTTCATTGGGGATACTTTTAACATCACCCAATCGTTAACCGCAAAACTGATAGATCGATGTCGGTTGTCATAATATGACTTCTGCCTGCTTTGAGCTTCAAGAATATTTCTTCTAACAAGTTGAATCTTCTCGTGAGTCAACTGTAGAAGGGCAGGTCCTGCTATTGGCGATTCGCCTGTTTCGCGCCAACAGGTAGGAGTTCTGCATTTTCTTCCGTATAAAGCCTCAAAAGGAGCCATCTTGATTGTAGAATGATAACTGTTATTATAGGAAAATTCGACCAACGGCAAGTGGTCATCCCAGTTACCACCTAAATCAAGAATGCAGGCACGAAGCATATCTTCAAGAGTTAAGATAGTACGTTCACTCTGGCCATCTGCATTTGGATGATAAGCAGTACTCATAGAAATCCGAGTACCCATCCCTTCTTGTAGTGCTTGCCAGAACCTGGATGTGAAACGACTATCACGATCTGATACGATAGACTTTGGCACACCGTGACGAGAAATAATTTCAGAGATATATAGCTGCGCCAATCTATCGAGAGAATATGTTTCTTTCATCGGAATAAAATGTGCTGATTTCGTTAATCGATCCACGACTACCCAGATGGAGTCGTGTTGTCTCCTGGTCTTTGGCAGTTTTGTGACAAAGTCCATGGTTATATGCTCCCACTTCCATTCAGGAACTGGCAGTGGTTGCATATCTCCGAAGGGCTTCTGATGTTCTGCCTTAACCATCTGACATACTCTGCAGCTTTCAACGCATTTTCCGATATCTCTCTTCATTCCTGGCCACCAGTAGTCAGCTTTCAGATCAAAGTACATCTTTGAGCTGCCAGGATGAACAGATAACTTGGACTGATGAGCTTCGGACAGAAGAGTGCTGCGAATAGAACCATATTTAGGAACCCAGATTCGGTTTCCCTGGAGACAGTAAAGTCCCAAATGGTTCAGAGATAGTAATTGTAGCTGCCCTTTAAGATTCTCGGAATCAATATTCTCTTCTTTCATTGCTTCGGCTTGAGCAACTCGAATATCTTTAATAAGATCAGAAGAGAATATAACTGGAGTCAGGGCATAGCAGCACTTTTCAGGATACACTTTTCTACTCAATGCATCCGCGACAACATTTGCTTTGCCGGGATGATACAAGATCTCGCAATCATAATCCTTGATAAGCTCCAAGGATCGTCGCTGTTTCATGTTTAGATCTTTCTGAGTAAAAAGATATTTGAGACTCTTATGATCGGTGTAGAGCTGACACCGAGTCCCATATAGATAATGCCGCCAGATTTTCAGAGCAAAGGTGACGGCAGCCAGCTCAAGATCATGAGTTGGTGCACTTTTCTCGTAATCTTTTAATTGCCTTGAAGCGTAGGCAATTACTTTTTCCCTTTGCATAAGAACACATCCTAAGCCAGTACCAGAAGCGTCGCTGTAAACAACGAAATCGTCATTACCTTCTGGCAAGGCTAGGATCGGCGCTTGAATCAACTTTTGCTTCAGAATATCAAATGCCTCTTGCTGTTTATTGGACCAAACGAAAGGAGTATTCTTTCGTGTTAGCGTCGTTAGAGGTACAGCAATCTTCGAGAAATCCTTTATGAATCGCCGGTAGTAACCAGCCAATCCAAGGAAACTTCTTATCTCTGAGGCATTGCGAGGTGTTTGCCACTTCTGAACAGCCTCGACTTTCGAAGGATCAACAGAAATCCCTTCGCCAGAAACAACATGGCCAAGGAACTGGATCTATAAGAATCAAGATAGAAATTCAAATTTTGAGGTGAAAAATAGTTAAGGAAACAGCTCAAGACTTATATAATAGAAATTATACCTGTCTGAGCCAGAATTCGCACTTAGAAAACTTTGCATAGAGTCTTTCTTTTCTTAATAACTCTAGCAATTGCCGCAGATGAATAGAATGATCAGCCTCCGTTTTGGAGTAAATCAGAATATCGTCTATGAACACGATAACTGATTTATCCAACATAGGTCTGCACACACGATTCATGAGATCCATGAACGCCGCTGGTGCATTTGTCAAGCCAAACGGCATCACGAGAAATTCGTAATGACCGTATCTTGTACGGAAGGCTGTCTTTGGAATATCTTCTTCTCTGACTTTTAACTGATGATACCCAGATCGGAGATCTATTTTTGAAAAGTAACTGGCTCCTTGTAACTGATCAAACAGATCATCGATTCTGGGCAGAGGATACTTATTCTTTATTGTAACCTTGTTCAACTCGCGGTAGTCGATGCACATACGGAAAGTTCCGTCTTTCTTTTTAACAAACAGAACTGGTGCACCCCACGGAGAAGAACTCGGTCGGATAAACCCCTTCTCCAACAGCTCTTGCAGTTGCTTTGACATATCCTGCATTTCTGCAGGTGCAAGTCTGTATGGAGCTTTGGCGATAGGAGCCGCACCAGGAACCAAGTCAATACTGAACTCGACTTGTCGTTCCGGTGGCACTACGGAAATGTCGTCAGGGAATACGTCTGGGAACTCACAGACGATAGGAATATCGGACAAAGATTTCTTTTCAGAGCTGGACTCAGATAGAGCATAACAAAGGTAAGAGTCGTGACCTTTAGACAAATATTTGTGAGCCTTTTCTACAGATATAAAGCAATGCGCACCTTTCCGCTTCTCGCCCTTGATCTCAAGTACTCGACCGTCTGAAGATTTGATTTTGATTACTCGTCGGTTGCAGATAATTGTGGCCTCGTTGTTCATTAGCCAATCCATACCGATAATAACGTCGAACTCTTTTAATGGAATCGGGATGAGATCGAGGTTGAATACGATGTTATTTACAAGTAGAGTGCAGTTTCGGTAAACGGAATCAGCCATAACAAAATTGTTACTGGCTGTCTCAATGTCTAATATAACTGGAAGCTTTGATGGGAACTTAGATAGTCTCGATGCAAAAGAAGTCGATATGAAAGAACGACTTGCGCCAGAATCAAATAACACGCGAGCAGGTATGGTATTTAATAGAAACGTACCGGTGACTACGTCAGGTGTTTCTCTCGCCTCTTCAGCCGTTATTTGGAACGCACGTGTCCTTGCAGTTGGTGTTGCAGCAGAACTTTTAACTGTCGACCCTCCAGCTGATGACTGTGGTTGATAACGTGGTCCGCTACGACACTGATACATGAAGTGCCCTCTCTTACCGCATTTCGCACATCCATGTCCCTGCTGTGGACATTCCTCGCTGCTATGACCTATCATGTTGCATGAGAAGCAGGTAACGTCATCCGGATTACATAGTCCCATGTGAGACTTTCTGCATCTCTTACAGAATCGAGGCTCGTTTGTCAGTGAGTAAGCTTGCGCTTTCGGTTGTGAATTATGCTGATAGGATTGCTGAGACTGTGACGGAGACTTATTTGGCCTAAAGAATCTGCCAAATCGCTGTTTCTTTGGAGGAGACGGATTCATCGGATTGGTAGACGGAGCGTATAGCTGATCGCCGTATTCTAAGTAACCTCGTTCGATTTGTCTAGCCGCTTCTACCATTTCTAAGTAACTCTTATACTTTATTGCGCTCATCGGATGACGATATCTGGGATTGAGTCCTACTCGGAACCTATTCATTTTCCTTTCTTCAGTAGCAACCTGGTATGAAGAGAAACCACATAGACGTGAAAACTCGTGTTCATATTCATCAACTGTCTTCGTTCCCTGAGTCAGCTGCATCAGTTGTACTTCCATTTTATCTTGCTGGTCGACCGGGCAGTATTTCGCATTGAACATATCAAGAAACTGCTCCCATTCTAACGTCTGAATGACTTCCTCCCCGTATATACTTCGCTGGGTTTTCCACCAGGCACGAGCAGCTCCCACAAATAGTGCAGACGCATAGCTTACTTTCTTCGAATCTAGACAATCAGAAATCCTGAAGATTTCTTCAGTATGACTAATCCAATCCATCGCCTGGATCGGATTCACTGTACCCTCAAAGTTCAGGGCACCGCTCGCTTTAAAATCTTTGAATTTGCAGCCTTTTGGCTGAGCTATTTGGGTTTCTGGGTTAGATTTATCAGTATCAGATTCATTGGTCTGGACTTGCTTTTCTTTTCTCTTATTTTTCTTTTCTTCACGTCTTTTAGCTTCGGCCTCATCTCTAGCACGAAACTGTTCTTGCATCATTTTGTTTTGTTGTTCTGAGTGTTGGGCTAGAAATTGTTGCATCATTTCAAACATTTGTTGTTGGGTCATATTGTTGGGAATATCACCTGATCCTGATCCTGACATCTTCTACTGAAAATTAAAATCAATTAACTATCAGTTTATAGACTTAGATCTATGTACCCTTTTCCCATCCTAATAGTCTGTACATCCTATCTCAGTTCAATCCACCTAAATGATTGATATATATGTATTGCTTCAGTTTGAGATCAAGTATACTTACGTAATACTTGATTCACTCAAACTAGTGCTCTGATACCATCCTGTGAAGACCACCCCTTACGGGGTAGTTCTCACCAGTCTAGGTCCCACATCATGCAATACGATATCAATCAAACTAAGATAGAGTAATTTTAATGCGGAAAATTAAATTACAGTACAAGCTATTAAGATTTAAGTTTAATACAGATTAAGTTTTTAAATTAAACTTATAAAGGGCACAAGTCTAATCTAATTCATGTCATCATATTATCAAAATAAATCTACCCAGATCACCACAATATCATCATCCAATTAGTACCAAAATGAGATCGTTGAGTAGAGGTCTATGATACTTTTGTCTTGATCGTGTAAGACCTAAGAACTAGGTCCGGCAGGTGACTTTCCTTTGCCTTTTCCTGTAAAATAATAAAGCAACATCTGTAAGCAAAGCTTAGTGAGTTTATAGATTTTCAATATTAACATGCGTGTCAAGCGGAGTTATAAATCTAAGCGTGATAAGTCTTGGCTGCCGCTACAGCCGTCATCATGATTGAGATATAGTATCTAGATCGGATGATGTTCAAACCACACTCACGCTTATATCGTGGGGATCAGCCACATACTGGGCTAGCTACCAGTAGGTCAACATGGCCGAACATCGGAGGTCATTACCAAGTTCATAAGAACTGGTGAAATAGCAGGGTCTAGAACAATAGACCATAAGGGCTAGTCAAGCTGAATAAATCTTATCAAGTCTGATCAATGAAATAAGTATAAGTCTTAGAAGTCATGATATCAATGAATCATAAAGCAAAGTCTGAAGTGCTAATAAATGCAATATGAAATGATAAGCAGTTAGCTATCATGATTCACTGGGCAACACCCATCCATGGTGTGCACAGGTCTCAATCCAGCTGATAAATGAGTGTCAAATAAAGTAACAGCATCAATATATCTCAAACGGATCTTTGCATGTTCAATTCGAATATCTATAACTCACAGTTTGGGTCTTGGTCAAACAGATATAAGAATCTGCCACCTGAGTTATCTCAGGATTTTGTCAATCTGTTCTCTGTCAAATCACGTCTCTGACCCGCTTTAAATATTTTAAAATCTTTGTCTAAATGTTCAGGTAATATACTGAACCTGTTCAAAATCATGCATGATAATATCTTGTCATTTTCATCATCTTTATTAATGTCATCATCTTTTGGTCTTAAATTCTTTATTTTATCTGATTCTGATAACTTGTTCGTTCATATATCATCTTGGACTCAAATTTTGATTAAAAAGGAATAGATTCGAATTTAGATTCGAATTTAGATTCGAACCCTTCCATCACACACATGTTTCGAATCTGTTTTCTTAGATTCGAACTACTCCAATTCATGTATAGAGTTCGAATCTATTGATTTATACCATTCGAATCTAATCATTTAAACTTGAATTGTGTGGGTGTGTGTGTCTCGATTCTATGTACATAGACTCGAAGGTGTGTGTGAGTTCGATTCTATGATGGTCTTCGAATCTATGTGTTTAGATTCGAACCATGCTTATAATTCGAGTCTAGGAACACAGATTCGAAACATAGCCATTCGAATCTAATGGCCTAGTTTCGAAAATCCACCCATTCGAATCTGTTCTATGTATTTCTCGAATTTGATCATATTGTTCTCGAATCTGATCATATTTACAACTCTAAACTTGAATTTCTAAGGCATAAATCACAAAGATGATCAATGTTAAGCCTATGTTCGATTATCTTACACTTATTCTAGTTAAATCTGATAAAAAGGCTTTAAATTTCATAAAAACTTGGTAGATTCGAGAATATCATATATATATATAAAACGGAAATATATATATATATATAAACTTACCTCAATTCGTCTGAATTCACGCAGAAATTGATATATATCCGTGTAGTATTCGCCGAGATCTTCCTAACGGTATATTTATCTTGACGATCGGACGGTCGGTTTAGAAGAATTTCTAGAGAGAAGTTAGAGAGAGAAAGCTAGAGAGAGAGAGTTTAGAGAGAGAGAGCTAGAGAGAGAGAGTCGAATCTGATCTTTGAGTTTGATTCTCGTTTATATACGTCGTCTAGTTATGTTTGCTAGCTAACTCACTTTCATTTTTGTATATTATATCTCTTTTTATTTAGTTTTCTTTAATAAATAATTAATTAATTCATAAATTAAATATTTATATAATTTAATTAATATTTCATTATTAATTAAATTATAATTCAAATAATTCAACATTATTGCATTATCGGTTCAAAATATTACTGAGTTTACGACTAGATCAAAAATTAGGTTGTTACACCATGAAATGGGCACTTTATTTTTATGTATGTGTGGCAGATTGCAACCATTTGGTGACACAACGAGTGTCTTCTTGTGGGATTTGGTCACATAAAATTATGCCATATGTGGTCGTAGGAGTTTAAAAGTGTGACCATATGCTCTCTTAAGTGAGGTGAACTTGTGTTTAGTGTGACTATTGTCCATGCCATGGCCACTTTATTTTTAAGTATGTGTGGCTGATTGCAACCATTTAGTCACACAACGAGTGACTTCTTGTGGTCTTTGGTCACATAAAATTATGCCATATGTGGCCGTAGGCGTTAAAAAGTGTGACCATATGCTCTCTTAAATGAGAAAACTTGTATTTTGTGTGACTATTGTCCATGCAATGGCCACTTATTTATAACTATTTGTGACTGATTGCAACCATTTGGTTACAGAATGAGTGTCTTCTTGTGGTCTTTGGTCACATAAAATTATGCAATATGTAGCCGTAGTGTTAAAAAGTGTGACCATATGCTCTCTTAAGTGAGGTAAACTTGTATTTTGTGTGACTACTGTCCATGAAATGCCACTTTATTTTTATGTATGTGTGGCAGATTGCAACCATTTGGTGACACAACGAGTGTCTTCTTGTGGGATTTGGTCACATAAAATTATGCCATAGTGGTCGTAGGAGTTAAAAGTGTGACCATATACTCTCTTAAGTGAGGTAACTTGTGTTTAGTGTGACTATTGTCCATGCCATGGCCACTTTATTTTTAAGTATGTGTGGCTGATTGCAACCATTTAGTCACACAACGAGTGACTTCTTGTGGTCTTTGGTCACATAAAATTATGCTATATGTGGCCGTAGGTGTTAAAAAGTGTGACCATATGCTCTCTTAAATGACGAAAACTTGCATTTTGTGTGACTATTGTGCATGCAATGGCCACTTAATTTATAACTATGTGTGGCTGAATGCAACCATTTCGTTACACAATGAGTGTCTTCATGTGGTCTTTGGTCACATAAAATTATGCGATATGTAGCCGTATGTGTTAAAAAGTGTGACCATATGCTCTCTTAAGTGAGGTAAACTTGTATTTTGTGTGACTACTGTCCATGAAATGACCACTTTATTTTTATGTATGTGTGGCTGATTGCAACCATTTGGAGACACGACGAGAGTCTTCTTGTGGGATTTGGTCACATAAAATTATGCCATGAGTTGGTCGTAGGTGTTAAAAAGTGTGACCATATGGTGTCTTAAGTGAGGTAAACTTGTATTTTGTGTGACTATAGTCCATGCCATGGCCACTTTATTTTTAAGTATGTGTGGCTGATTGCAACCGTTTGGTCACACAACGAGAGTCTTCTTGTGGTCTTTGGTCACATAAATTTATGCCATATGTGGCCGTAGGTGTTAAAAAGTGTGACCATATGCCCTCTTAAATGAGGAAAACTTGTATTTTGTGTGACTATTGTCCATGCAATGGCCACTTTATTTATAACTATTTGTTACTGATTGCAACCATTTGGTTACAGAATGAGTGTCTTCTTGTGGTCTTTGGTCACATAAAATTATGCAATATGTAGCCGTTAGTGTTGAAAAGTGTGACCATATGCTCTCTTAAATGACGAAAACTTGTATTTTGTGTGACTATTGTGCATGCAATGGCCACTTAATTTATAACTATGTGTGGCTGAATGCAACCATTTGGTTACAGAATGAGTGTCTTCATGTGGTCTTTGGTCACATAAAATTATGCGATATGTAGCCGTATGTGTTAAAAAGTGTGACCATATGCTCTCTTAAGTGAGGTAAACTTGTATTTTGTGTGACTACTGTCCATGAAATGGGCACTTTATTTTTATGTATGTGTGGCAGATTGAAACCATTTGGTGACACAACGAGTGTCTTCTTGTGGGATTTGGTCACATAAAATTATGCCATATGTGGTCGTAGGAGTTTAAAAGTGTGACCATATGCTCTCTTAAGTGAGGTGAACTTGTGTTTAGTGTGACTATTGTCCATGCCATGGCCACTTTATTTTTAAGTATGTGTGGCTGATTGCAACCATTTAGTCACACAACGAGTGACTTCTTGTGGTCTTTGGTCACATAAAATTATGCCATATGTGGCCGTAGGCGTTAAAAAGTGTGACCATATGCTCTCTTAAATGAGAAAAACTTGTATTTTGTGTGACTATTGTCCATGCAATGGCCACTTTATTTATAACTATTTGTGACTGATTGCAACCATTTGGTTACAGAATGAGTGTCTTCTTGTGGTCTTTGGTCACATAAAATTATGCAATATGTAGCCGTTAGTGTTAAAAAGTGTGACCATATGCTCTCTTAAGTGAGGTAAACTTGTATTTTGTGTGACTACTGTCCATGAAATGGCCACTTTATTTTTATGTATGTGTGGCAGATTGCAACCATTTGGTGACACAACGAGTGTCTTCTTGTGGGATTTGGTCACATAAAATTATGCCATATGTGGTCGTAGGAGTTTAAAAGTGTGAACATATGATCTCTTAAGTGAGGTGAACTTGTGTTTAGTGTGACTATTGTCCATGACATGGCCACTTTATTTTTTAGTATGTGTGGCTGATTGCAACCGTTTGGTCACACAACGAGGGTCTTCTTGTGGTCTTTGGTCACATAAATTTATGCCATATGTGGCCGTAGGTGTTAAAAAGTGTGACCATATGCTCTCTTAAATGAGGAAAACTTGTATTTTGTGTGACTATTGTCCATGCAATGGCCATTTTATTTATAACTATGTGTGGCTGATTGCAACCATTTGGTTACACAACGAGTGGCTACTTGTGGTCTTTGGTCACATAAAATTATGCGGTGAACTTGTGTTTTGTGTGACTATTGTCCATGACATGGCCACTTTATTTTTAAGTATGTGTGGCTGATTGCAACCATTTGGTCATGCAAGGAGTGCCTTCTTGTGGTCTTTGGTCACATAAAAGTATGCCATATGTGGCCGTAGGTGTTAAAAAGTGTGACCATATGCTCTCTTAAGTGAGGTAAACTTGTATTTTGTGTGACTATTGTCCATGAAATGGCCACATTATTTTTATGTATGTGTGGTAGATTGCAACCATTTGGTGACACAATGAGTGTCTTCTTGTGGGATTTGGTCACATAAAATTATGCCATGAGTTGGTCGAAGATGTTAAAAAGTGTGACCATATGCTCTCTTAAGTGAGGTAAACTTGTATTTTGTGTGACTATTGTCCATGCCATGGCCACTTTATTTTTAAGTATGTGTGGCTGATTGCAACCGTTTGGTCACACAACGAGGGTCTTCTTGTGGTCTTTGGTCACATAAATTTATGCCATATGTGGCCGTAGGTGTTAAAAAGTGTGACCATATGCTCTCTTAAATGAGGCAAACTTGTATTTTGTGTGACTATTGTCCATGCAATGGCCACTTTATTTATAACTATTTGTGACTGATTGCAACCTTATGCTTACAGAATGAGTGTCTTCTTGTGGTCTTTGGTCACATAAAATTATGCAATATGTAGCCGTTAGTGTTAAAAAGTGTGACCATATGCTATCTTAAGTAAGGTAAACTTGTATTTTGTGTGACTACTGTCCATGAAATGGCCACTTTATTTTTATGTATGTGTGGCAGATTGCAACCATTTGGTGACACAACGAGTGTCTTCTTGTGGGATTTGGTCAAATAAAATTATGCCATGAGTTGGTCGTAGGTGTTAAAAAGTGTGACCATATGCTCTCTTAAGTGAGGTAAACTTGTATTTTGTGTGACTATTGTCCATGCCATGGCCACTTTATTTTTAAGTATGTGTGGCTGATTGCAACCGTTTGGTCACACAACGAGGGTCTTCTTGTGGTCTTTGGTCACATAAATTTATGCCATATGTGGCCGTAGGTGTTAAAAAGTGTGACCATATGCTCTCTTAAATGAGGAAAACTTGTATTTTGTGTGACTATTGTCCATGCAATGGCCACTTTATTTATAACTATTTGTGACTGATTGCAACCATTTGGTTACAGAATGAGTGTCTTCTTGTGGTCTTTGGTCACATAAAATTATGCAATATGTAGCCGTTAGTGTTAAAAAGTGTGACCATATGCTCTCTTAAGTGAGGTAAACTTGTATTTTGTGTGACTACTGTCCATGAAATGGCCACTTTATTTTTATGTATGTGTGGCAGATTGCAACCATTTGGTGACACAACGAGTGTCTTCTTGTGGGATTTGGTCACATAAAATTATGCCATGAGTTGGTCGTAGGTGTTAAAAAGTGTGACCATATGCTCTCTTAAGTGAGGTGAACTTGTGTTTAGTGTGACTATTGTCCATGCCATGGCCACTTTATTTTTTAGTATGTGTGGCTGATTGCAACCGTTTGGTCACACAACGAGGGTCTTCTTGTGGTCTTTGGTCACATAAATTTATGCCATATGTGGCCGTAGGTGTTAAAAAGTGTGACCATATGCTCTCTTAAATGAGGAAAACTTGTATTTTGTGTGACTATTGTCCATGCACTGGCCACTTTATTTATAACTATTTGTGACTGATTGCAACCATTTGGTTACAGAATGAGTGTCTTCTTGTGGTCTTTGGTCACATAAAATTATGCAATATGTGGCCGTAGGTGTTAAAAAGTGTGACCATATGCTCTCTTAAGTGAGGTAAACTTGTATTTTGGGTGACTACTGTCCATGAAATGGCCACTTTATTTTTATGTATGTGTGGCAGATTGCAACCATTTTGTGACACAACGAGTGTCTTCTTGTGGGATTTGGTCACATAAAATTATGTCATATGTGGTCGTAGGAGTTTAAAAGTGTGACCATATGCTCTCTTAAGTGAGGTGAACTTGTGTTTAGTGTGACTATTGTCCATGCCATGGCCACTTTATTTTTAAGTATGTGTGGCTGATTGCAACCATTTAGTCACACAACGAGTGACTTCTTGTGGTCTTTGGTCACATAAAATTATGCCATATGTGGCCGTAGGTGTTAAAAAGTGTGACCATATGCTCTCTTAAATGACGAAAACTTGTATTTTGTGTGACTATTGTGCATGCAATGGCCACTTAATTTATAACTATGTGTGGCTGAATGCAACCATTTGGTTACACAATGAGTGTCTTCATGTGGTCTTTGGTCACATAAAATTATGCGATATGTAGCCGTATGTGTTAAAAAGTGTGACCATATGCTCTCTTAAGTGAGGTAAACTTGTATTTTGTGTGACTACTGTCCATGAAATGACCACTTTATTTTTATGTATGTGTGGCTGATTGCAACCATTTGGTGACACAACGAGAGTCTTCTTGTGGGATTTGGTCACATAAAATTATGCCATGAGTTGGTCGTAGGTGTTAAAAAGTGTGACCATATGCTCTCTTAAGTGAGGTGAACTTGTGTTTTGTGTGACTATTGTCCATGCCATGGCCACTTTATTTTTAAGTATGTGTGGCTGATTGCAACCGTTTGGTCACACAACGAGGGTCTTCTTGTGGTCTTTGGTCACATAAATTTATGCCATATGTGGCCGTAGGTGATAAAAAGTGTGACCATATGCTCTCTTAAATGAGGAAAACTTGTATTTTGTGTGACTATTGTCCATGCAATGGCCATTTTATTTATAACTATGTGTGGCTGATTGCAACGATTTGGCTACACAACGAGTGGCTACTTGTGGTCTTTGGTCACATAAAATTACGCGGTGAACTTGTGTTTTGTGTGACTATTGTCCATGACACGGCCACTTTATTATTAAGTATGTGTGGCTGATTGCAACCATTTGGTCATGCAAGGAGTGCCTTCTTGTGGTCTTTGGTCACATAAAAGTATGCCATATGTGGCCGTAGGTGTTAAAAAGTGTGACCATATGCTCTCTTAAGTGAGGTAAACTTGTATTTTGTGTGACTATTGTCCATGAAATGGCCACATTATTTTTATGTATGTGTGGTAGATTGCAACCATTTGGTGACACAACGAGTGTCTTCTTGTGGGATTTGTTCACATAAAATTATGCCATGAGTTGGTCGTAGGTGTTAAAAAGTGTGACCATATGCTCTCTTAAGTGAGGTAAACTTGTATTTTGTGTGACTATTGTCCATGCCATGGCCACTTTATTTTTAAGTATGTGTGGCTGATTGCAACCGTTTGGTCACATAACGAGGGTCTTCTTGTGGTCTTTGGTCACATAAATTTATGCCATATGTGGCCGTAGGTGTTAAAAAGTGTGACCATATGCTCTCTTAAATGACGAAAACTTGTATTTTGTCTGACTATTGTGCATGCAATGGCCACTTAATTTATAACTATGTGTGGTTGAATGCAACCATTTGGTTACACAATGAGTGTCTTCATGTGGTCTTTGGTCACATAAAATTATGCGATAAGTAGCCGTATGTGTTAAAAAGTGTGACCATATGCTCTCTTAAGTGAGGTAAACTTGTATTTTGTGTGACTACTGTCCATGAAATGACCACTTTATTTTTATGTATGTGTGGCTGATTGCAACCATTTGGTGACACGACGAGAGTCTTCTTGTGGGATTTGGTCACATAAAATTACGCCATGAGTTGGTCGTAGGTGTTAAAAAGTGTGACCATATGCTCTCTTAAGTGAGGTAAACTTGTATTTTGTGTGACTATTGTCCATGCCATGGCCACTTTATTTTTAAGTATGTGTGGCTGATTGCAACCGTTTGGTCACACAACGAGGGTCTTCTTGTGGTCTTTGTTCACATAAATTTATGCCATATGTGGCCGTAGGTGTTAAAAAGTGTGACCATATGCTCTCTTAAATGAGGAAAACTTGTATTTTGTGTGACTATTGTCCATGCAATGGCCACTGTATTTATAACTATTTGTGACTGATTGCAACTATTTGGTTACAGAATGAGTGTCTTCTTGTGGTCTTTGGTCACATAAAATTATGCAATATGTAGTCGTTAGTGTTAAAAAGTGTGACCATATGCTCTCTTAAGTGAGGTAAACTTGTATTTTGTGTGGCTATTGTCCATGAAATGGCCACATTGTTTTTATGTATGTGTGGTAGATTGCAACCATTTGGTGACACAACGAGTGTCTTCTTGTGGGATTTGTTCACATAAAATTATGCCATGAGTTGGTCGTAGGTGTTAAAAAGTGTGACCATATGCTCTCTTAAGTGAGGTAAACTTGTATTTTGTGTGACTATTGTCCATGCCATGGCCACTTTATTTTTAAGTATGTGTGGCTGATTGCAACCGTTTGGTCACACAACGAGGGTCTTCTTGTGGTCTTTGGTCACATAAATTTATACCATATGTGGCCGTAGGTGTTAAAAAGTGTGACCATATGCTCTCTTAAATGACGAAAACTTGTATTTTGTCTGACTATTGTGCATGCAATGGCCACTTAATTTATAACTATGTGTGGTTGAATGCAACCATTTGGTTACACAATGAGTGTCTTCATGTGGTCTTTGGTCACATAAAATTATGCGATAAGTAGCCGTATGTGTTAAAAAGTGTGACCATATGCTCTCTTAAGTGAGGTAAACTTGTATTTTGTGTGACTACTGTCCATGAAATGACCACTTTATTTTTATGTATGTGTGGCTGATTGCAACCATTTGGTGACACGACGAGAGTCTTCTTGTGGGATTTGGTCACATAAAATTATGCCATGAGTTGGTCGTACGTGTTAAAAAGTGTGACCATATGCTCTCTTAAGTGAGGTGAACTTGTGTTTTGTGTGACTATTGTCCATGCCATGGCCACTTTATTTTTAATTATGTGTGGCTGATTGCAACCGTTTGGTCACACAACGAGGGTCTTCTTGTGGTCTTTGGTCACATAAACTTATGCCATATGAGGCCGTAGGTGATAAAAAGTGTGACCATATGCTCTCTTAAATGAGGAAAACTTGTATTTTGTGTGACTATTGTCCATGCAATGGCCATTTTATTTATAACTATGTGTGGCTGATTGCAACCATTTGGTTACACAATGAGTGTCTTCATGTGGTCTTTGGTCACATAAAATTATGCGATATGTAGCCGTATGTGTTAAAAAGTGTGACCATATGCTCTCTTAAGTGAGGTAAACTTGTATTTTGTGTGACTACTGTCCATGAAATGACCACTTTATTTTTATGTATGTGTGGCTGATTGCAACCATTTGGTGACACGACGAGAGTCTTCTTGTGGGATTTGGTCACATAAAATTATGCCATGAGTTGGTCGTAGGTGTTAAAAAGTGTGACCATATGCTCTCTTAAGTGAGGTGAACTTGTGTTTTGTGTGACTATTGTCCATGCCATGGCCACTTTATTTTTAAGTATGCGTGGCTGATTGCAACCGTTTGGTCACACAACGAGTGGCTACTTGTGGTCTTTGGTCACATAAAATTACGCGGTGAACTTGTGTTTTGTGTGACTATTGTCCATGACATGGCCACTTTATTATTAAGTATGTGTGGCTGATTGCAACCATTTGGTCATGCAAGGAGTGCCTTCTTGTGGTCTTTGGTCACATAAAAGTATGCCATATGTGGCCGTAGGTGTTAAAAAGTGTGACCATATGCTCTCTTAAGTGAGGTAAACTTGTATTTTGTGTGACTATTGTCCATGAAATGGCCACATTATTTTTATGTATGTGTGGTAGATTGCAACCATTTGGTGACACAACGAGTGTCTTCTTGTGGGATTTGTTCACATAAAATTATGCCATGAGTTGGTCGTAGGTGTTAAAAAGTGTGACCATATGCTCTCTTAAGTGAGGTAAACTTGTATTTTGTGTGACTATTGTCCATGCCATGGCCACTTTATTTTTAAGTATGTGTGGCTGATTGCAACCGTTTGGTCACACAACGAGGGTCTTCTTGTGGTCTTTGGTCACATAAATTTATGCCATATGTGGCCGTAGGTGATAAAAAGTGTGACCATATGCTCTCTTAAATGAGGAAAACTTGTATTTTGTGTGACTATTGTCCATGCAATGGCCATTTTATTTATAACTATGTGTGGCTGATTGCAACCATTTGGCTACACAACGAGTGGCTACTTGTGGTCTTTGGTCACATAAAATTACGCGGTGAACTTGTGTTTTGTGTGACTATTGTCCATGACATGGCCACTTTATTTTTAAGTATGTGTGGCTGATTGCAACCATTTGGTCATGCAAGGAGTGCCTTCTTGTGGTCTTTGGTCACATAAAAGTATGCCATATGTGGCCGTAGGTGTTAAAAAGTGTGACCATATGCTCTCTTAAGTGAGGTAAACTTGTATTTTGTGTGACTATTGTCCATGAAATGGCCACTTTATTTTTATGTATGTGTGGCAGATTGCAACCATTTGGTGACACAACGAGTGTCTTCTTGTGGTCTTTGGTCACATAAAATTATGCCATATGTGGCCGTAGGTGTTAAAAAGTGTGACCATATGCTCTCTTAAATGAGGAAAACTTGTATTTTGTGTGACTATTGTCCATGCAATGGCCACTTTATTTATAACTATGTGTCGCTGATTGCAACCATTTGGTTACACAATGAGTGTCTTCTTGTGGGATTTGGTCACATAAAATTATCCCATATGTGGTCGTAGGTGTTAAAAAGTGTGACCATATGCTCTCTTAAGTGAGGTAAACTTGTATTTTGTGTGACTACTGTCCATGAAATGACCACTTTATTTTTATGTATGTGTGGCTGATTGCAACCATTTGGTGACACGACGAGAGTCTTCTTGTGGGATTTGGTCACATAAAATTATGCCATGAGTTGGTCGTAGGTGTTAAAAAGTGTGACCATATGCTCTCTTAAGTGAGGTAAACTTGTATTTTGTGTGACTATTGTCCATGCCATGGCCACTTTATTTTTAAGTATGTGTGGCTGATTGCAACCGTTTGGTCACACAACGAGGGTCTTCTTGTGGTCTTTGGTCACATAAATTTATGCCATATGTGGCCGTAGGTGTTAAAAAGTGTGACCATATGCTCTCTTAAATGAGGAAAACTTGTATTTTGTGTGACTATTGTCCATGCAATGGCCATTTTATTTATAACTATGTGTGGCTGATTGCAACCATTTGGTTACACAACGAGTATGTGTCTTTGGTCTAAAATTATGCGGTGAACTTGTGTTTTGTGTGACTATTGTCCACCATTTATTTTTAAGTATGTGTGGCTGACAACCATTTGGTCACGGAGTGCCTTCTTGTGGTCTTTGGTCACATAAAAGTATGCCATATGTGGCCGTAGGTGTTAAAAAGTGTGACCATATGCTCTCTTAAGTGAGGTAAACTTGTATTTTGTGTGACTATTGTCCATGAAATGGCCACTTTATTTTTATGTATGTGTGGTAGATTGCAACCATTTGGTGACACAACGAGTGTCTTCTTGTGGGATTTGGTCACATAAAATTATGCCATAGTTGGTCGTAGGTGTTAAAAAGTGTGACCATATGCTCTCTTAAGTGAGGTAAACTTGTATTTTGTGTGACTATTGTCCATGAAATGGCCACATTATTTTTATGTATGTGTGGCCAACCATTTGGTGACACAACGAGTGTCTTCTTGTGGGATTTGGTCACATAAAATTATGCCATGAGTTGGTCGTATTAAAAAGTGTGACCATATGCTCTCTTAAGTGAGGTGAACTTGTGTTTAGTGTGACTATTGTCCATGCCATGGCCACTTTATTTTTAAGTATGTGTGGCTGATTGCAACCGTTTGGTCACACAACGAGGGTCTTCTTGTGGTCTTTGGTCACATAAATTTATGCCATATGTGGCCGTAGGTGTTAAAAAGTGTGACCATATGCTCTCTTAAATGAGGAAAACTTGTATTTTGTGTGACTATTGTCCATGCAATGGCCACTGTATTTATAACTATTTGTGACTGATTGCAACTATTTGGTTACAGAATGAGTGTCTTCTTGTGGTCTTTGGTCACATAAAATTATGCAATATGTAGTCGTTAGTGTTAAAAAGTGTGACCATATGCTCTCTTAAGTGAGGTAAACTTGTATTTTGTGTGACTACTGTCCATGAAATGGCCACTTTATTTTTATGTATGTGTGGCTGATTGCAACCATTTGGTGACACGACGAGAGTCTTCTTGTGGGATTTGGTCACATAAAATTATGCCATATGTGGTCGTAGGTGTTAAAAAGTGTGACCATATGCTCTCTTAAGTGAGGTAAACTTGTATTTTGTGTGACTATTGTCCATGCCATGGCCACTTTATTTTTAAGTATGTGTGGCTGATTGCAACCATTTGGTCACACAACGAGTGTCTTCTTGTGGTCTTTGGTCACATAAAATTATGCCATATGTGGCCGTAGGTGTTAAAAAGTGTGACCATATGCTCTCTTAAATGAGGAAAACTTGTATTTTGTGTGACTATTGTCCATGCAATGGCCACTTTATTTATAACTATGTGTGGCTGATTGCAACCATTTGGTTACACAACGAGTGTCTTCTTGTGGTCTTTGGTCACATAAAATTATGCGTAGCCGTATGTGTTAAAAAGTGTGACCATATGCTCTCTTAAGTGAGGTAAACTTGTATTTTGTGTGACTATTGTCCATGAAATGACCACTTTATTTTTAATTGTATTTGGTCACGTGTCTACATAAAATTATGCCATACCGTAGGTGTTAAAAAGTGTGACATGCTCTCTTAAGTTAGGTAAACTTGTATTTTGTGTGACTATTGTCCATGCCATGGCCACTTTATTTTTAAGTATGTGTGGCTGATTGCAACCGTTTGGTCACACAACGAGGGTCTTCTTGTGGTCTTTGGTCACACAAATTTATGCCATATGTGGCCGTAGGTGTTAAAAAGTGTGACCATATGCTCTCTTAAATGAGGAAAACTTGTATTTTGTGTGACTACTGTCCATGAAATGGCTACTTTATTTTTAAGTATGTGTGGCTGATTGCAACCATTTGGTTACACAACGAGTGGCTACTTGTGGTCTTTGGTCACATAAAATTATGCGGTGAACTTGTGTTTTGTGTGACTATTGACCATGCCATGGCCACTTTATTTTTAAGTATGTGTGGCTGATTGCAACTTTGGTCATTGCCTTCTTGTGGTATTTGGTCACATAAAATTATGCCATATGTGGTCGTAGGTGTTAAAAAGTGTGACCATATGCTCTTTTAAGTGAGGTAAACTTGTATTTTGTGTGACTATTGTCCATGAAATGGCCACTTTATTTATATCTATGTGAGGCTGATTGCAACCATTTGGTTACACAACGAGTGTCTTCTTGTGGTCTTTGGTCACATAAAATTATGCCATATGTGGCCGTAGGTGTTAAAAAGTGTGACCATATGCTCTCTTAAATGAGGAAAACTTGTATTTTGTGTGACTAATGTCCATGCAATGGCCACTTTATTTATAACTATGTGTGGCTGATTGCAACAATTTGGTCACAGAACGAGTGTCTTCTTGTAGGCTTTGGTCACATAAAATTATGCATATGTGGCCGTAGGTGTTAAAAATTGTGACCAAATGCTCTTTTAAGTGAGGTAAACTTGTATTTTGTGTGACTATTGTCCATGAAATGACGACCTTATTTTTATGTATGTGTGGCAGATTGCAACCATTTGGTGACACAACGAGTGTCTTCTTGTGGCATTTGGTCACATAAAATTATGCCATATGTGGTCGTAGAAGTTTAAAAGTGTGACCATACGCTCTCTTAAGTGAGGTGAACTTGTGTTTAGTGTGACTATTGTCCATGCCATGGCCACTTTATTTTTAAGTATGTGTGGCTGATTGCAACCATTTAGTCACACAACGAGTGACTTCTTGTGGTCTTTGGTCACATAAAATTATGCGGTGAACTTGTGTTTTGTGTGACTATTGTCCATGCCATTGCCACTTTATTTTTATGTATGTGTGGC
The DNA here is from genome assembly GCA_020465985.1 of Centrapalus pauciflorus. Lineage (NCBI taxonomy): Eukaryota > Viridiplantae > Streptophyta > Magnoliopsida > Asterales > Asteraceae > Centrapalus > Centrapalus pauciflorus. Next base: position 21,313 of record JAANYP010008055.1, read on the forward strand.
TGATTGCAACCATTTGGTCATGCAAGGATTGCCTTCTTGTGGTCTTTGGTCACATAAAAGTATGCCATATGTGGCCGTAGGTGTTAAAAAGTGTGACCATATGCTCTCTTAAGTGAGGTAAACTTTTATTTTGTGTGACTATTGTCCATGAAATGGCCACTTTATTTTTATGTATGTGTTATAGATTGCAACCATTTGGTGACACAACGAGTGTCTTCTTGTGGGATTTGGTCACATAAAATTATGCCATGAGTTGGTCGTAGGTGTTAAAAAGTGTGACCATATGCTCTCTTAAGTGAGGTAAACTTGTTTTTTGTGTGACTATTGTCCATGCCATGGCCACTTTATTTTTAAGTATGTGTGGCTGATTGCAACCGTTTGGTCACACAACGAGGGTCTTCTTGTGGTCTTTGGTCACATAAATTTATGCCATATGTGGCCGTAGGTGTTAAAAAGTGTGACCATATGCTCTCTTAAATGAGGAAAACTCGTATTTTGTGTGACTATTGTCCATGCAATGGCCACTTTATTTATAACTATTTGTGACTGATTGCAACTATTTTGTTACAGAATGAGTGTCTTCTTGTGGTGTTTGGTCACATAAAATTATGCAATACGTAGTCGTTAGTGTTAAAAAGTGTGACCATATGCTCTCTTAAGTGAGGTAAACTTGTATTTTGTGTGACTATTGTCCATGAATGGCCACTTTATTTTTATGTATGTGTGGCTGATTGCAACCATTGGTCACACAACGAGTGTCTTCTTGTGGGATTTGGTCACATAAATTATGCCATATGTGGCCGTAGGTGTTAAAAAGTGTGACCATATGCTCTCTTAAGTGAGGTGAACTTGTGTTTAGTGTGACTATTGTCCATGCCATGGCCACTTTATTTTTAAGTATGTGTGGCTGATTGCAACCATTTAGTCACACAACGAGTGACTTCTTGTGGTCTTTGGTCACATAAAATTATGCCATATGTGGCCGTAGGTGTTAAAAAGTGTGACCATATGCTCTCTTAAATGACGAAAACTTGCATTTTGTGTGACTATTGTGCATGCAATGGCCACTTAATTTATAACTATGTGTGGCTGAATGCAACCATTTCGTTACACAATGAGTGTCTTCATGTGGTCTTTGGTCACATAAAATTATGCGATATGTAGCCGTATGTGTTAAAAAGTGTGACCATATGCTCTCTTAAGTGAGGTAAACTTGTATTTTGTGTGACTACTGTCCATGAAATGACCACTTTATTTTTATGTATGTGTGGCTGATTGCGACCATTTGGTGACACGACGAGAGTCTTCTTGTGGGATTTGGTCACATAAAATTATGCCATGAGTTGGTCGTAGGTGTTAAAAAGTGTGACCATATGCTCTCTTAAGTTAGGTAAACTTGTATTTTGTGTGACTATTGTCCATGCCATGGCCACTTTATTTTTAAGTATGTGTGGCTGATTGCAACCGTTTGGTCACACAACGAGGGTCTTCTTGTGGTCTTTGGTCACATAAATTTATGCCATATGTGGCCGTAGGTGTTAAAAAGTGTGACCATATGCTCTCTTAAATGAGGAAAACTTGTATTTTGTGTGACTATTGTCCATGCAATGGCCATTTTATTTATAACTATGTGTGGCTGATTGCAACCATTTGGTTACACAACGAGTGGCTACTTGTGGTCTTTGGTCACATAAAATTATGCGGTGAACTTGTGTTTTGTGTGACTATTGTCCATGCCATGGCCACTTTATTTTTAAGTATGTGTGGCTGATTGCAACCATTTGGTCATGCAAGGAGTGCCTTCTTGTGGTCTTTGGTCACATAAAAGTATGCCATATGTGGCCGTAGGTGTTAAAAAGTGTGACCATATGCTCTTTTAAGTGAGGTAAACTTGTATTTTGTGTGACTATTGTCCATGAAATGGCCACTTTATTTATATATATGTGAGGCTGATTGCAACCATTTGGTTACACAACGAGTGTCTTCTTGTGGTCTTTGGTCACATAAAATTATGCCATATGTGGCCGTAGGTGTTAAAAAGTGTGACCATATGCTCTCTTAAATGAGGAAAACTTGTATTTTGTGTGACTAATGTCCATGCAATGGCCACTTTATTTATAACTATGTGTGGCTGATTGCAACAATTTGGTCACAGAACGAGTGTCTTCTTGTAGGCTTTGGTCACATAAAATTATGTCATATGTGGCCGTAGGTGTTAAAAATTGTGACCAAATGCTCTTTTAAGTGAGGTAAACTTGTATTTTGTGTGACTATTGTCCATGAAATGACGACCTTATTTTTATGTATGTGTGGCTGATTGCAACCATTTGGTGACACAACGAGTGTCTTATTGTGGATTTGGTCTCATAAAATTATGTCATATGTGGTCGTAGGAGTTTAAAAGTGTGACCATATGCTCTCTTAAGTGAGGTGAACTTGTGTCTAGTGTGACTATTGTCCATGCCATGGCCACTTTATTTTTAAGTATGTGTGGCTGATTGCAACCATTTAGTCACACAATGACTGTGGCTGACATTGCAATATGTGGCCATTTAGTCACACAACGAGTGACTTCTTGTGGTCTTTGGTCACATAAAATTATGCAATATGTGGCCGTAGGTGTAAAAAAGTGTGACCATATGCTCTCTTAAGTGAGGTAAACTTGTATTTTGTGTGACTACTGTCCATGAAATGGCCACTTTATTTTTATGTATGTGTGGCAGATTGCAACCATTTGGTGACACAACGAGTGTCTTCTTGTGGGATTTGGTCACATAAAATTATGTGGTCGTAGGAGTTTAAAAGTGTGACCATATGCTCTCTTAAGTGAGGTGAACTTGTAGGTGACTACATTGTTTATGCCAACCATATGTCTTCTCGTGAGGAGTTTAAAAGTGTGACCATATGCTCTCTTAAGTGAGGTGAACTTGTGTTTAGTGTGACTATTGTCCATGCCATGGCCACTTTATTTTTAAGTATGTGTGGCTGATTGCAACCATTTAGTCACACAACGAGTGACTTCTTGTGGTCTTTGGTCACATAAAATTATGCCATATGTGGCCGTAGGTGTTAAAAAGTGTGACCATATGCTCTCTTAAATGAAGAAAACTTGTATTTTGTGTGACTATTGTGCATGCAATGGCCACTTAATTTATAACTATGTGTGGCTGAATGCAACCATTTGGTTACACAATGAGTGTCTTCATGTGGTCTTTGGTCACATAAAATTATGCGATATGTAGCCGTATGTGTTAAAAGTGTGACCATATGCTCTCTTAAGTGAGGTAAACTTGTACTTTGTGTGACTACTGTCCTTGAAATGGCCACTTTATTTTTATGTATGTGTGGCTGATTGCAACCATTTGGTGACACGACGAGAGTCTTCTTGTGGGATTTGGTCACATAAAATTATGCCATATGTGGTCGTAGGTGTTAAAAAGTTTGACCATATGCTCTCTTAAGTGAGGTAAACTTGTATTTTGTGTGACTATTGTCCATGCCATGGCCACTTTATTTCATAAGTATGTGTGGCTGATTGCAACCATTTGGTCACACAACGAGGGTCTTCTTGTGGTCTTTGGTCACATAAAATTATGCCATATGTGGCCGTAGGTGTTAAAAAGTGTGACCATATGCTCTCTTAAATGAGGAAAACTTATATTTTGTGTGACTAATGTCCATGCAATGGCCACTTTATTTATAACTATGTGTGGCTGATTGCAACAATTTGGTCATAGAACGAATGTCTTCTTGTGGGCTTTGGTCACATAAAATTATGTCATATGTGGCCGTAGGTTTTAAAAAGTGTGACCAAATGCTCTTTTAAGTGAGGTAAACTTGTATTTTGTGTGACTATTGTCCATGAAATGACGACTTTATTTTTATGTCTGTGTGGCTGATTGCAACTATTTGGTCACGCAACGAGTGTCTTCTTGTGGTCTTTCGTCACATAAAATTATGCCATATGTGGCCGTAGGTGTTAAAAAGTGTGATCATATGCTCTCTTAAGTGAGGTAAACTTGTATTTTGTGTGTCTATTGTCCATGCCATGGCCATTTTTTTTAAGTATGTGTGGCTGATTGCAACCATTTGGTCACACAATTTGGTCACACAACGAGTGTCTTCTTGTGGTCTTTGGTCACATAAAATTATGCCATATGTGGCCCTAGGTGTTAAAAAGTGTGACCATATGCTCTCTTAAATGAGGAAAACTTGTATTTTGTGTGACTATTGTCCATGCAATGACCACTTTATTTATAACTATATGTGGCTGATTGCAACCATTTGGTTACACAAAGTGTATTCTTGTGGTCTTTGGTCACATAAAATTATGTCATATGTGGTCGTAAGTGTTTGTGACCAAATGCTCTTTTAAGTGAGGTAAACTTATATTTTGTGTGACTATTGTCAATGGAATGGCCACTTTATTTTTATGTATGTGTGGCTGATTGCAACTATTTGGTCACATAAAATTATGCCATATGTGGTCGTAGGTGTTAAAAAGTGTGACCATATGCTCTTTTAAGTGAGGTAAACTTGTATTTTGTGTGACTATTGTCCATGAAATGGCCACTTTGTGTGATTGCAACCATTACACAACGAGTGTCTTCCTGTGGTCTTTGGTCACATAAATATATGCCATATGTGGCCGTAGGTGTTAAAAAGTGTGACCATATGCTCTCTTAAATGAGGAAAACTTGTATTTTGTGTGACTAATGTCCATGCAATGGCCACTTTATTTATAACTATGTGTGGCTGATTGCAACAATTTGGTCACAGAACGAGTGTCTTCTTGTAGGCTTTGGTCACATAAAATTATGTCATATGTGGCCGTAGGTGTTAAAAATTGTGACCAAATGCTCTTTTAAGTGAGGTAAACTTCTATTTTGTATGACTATTGTCCATGAAATGACGACCTTATTTTTATGTATGTGTGGCTGATTGCAACCATTTGGTGACACAACGAGTGTCTTCTTGTGGGATTTGGTCTCATAAAATTATGTCATATGTGGTCGTAGGAGTTTAAAAGTGTGACCATATGCTCTCTTAAGTGAGGTGAACTTGTGTTTAGTGTGACTATTGTCCATGCCATGGCCACTTTATTTTTAAGTATGTGTGGCTGATTGCAACCATTTAGTCACACAACGAGTGACTTCTTGTGGTCTTTGGTCACATAAAATTATGCAATATGTGGCCGTAGGTGTAAAAAGTGTGACCATATGCTCTCTTAAGTGAGGTAAACTTGTATTTTGTGTGACTACTGTCCATGAAATGGCCACTTTATTTTTATGTATGTGTGGCAGATTGCAACCATTTGGTGACACAACGAGTGTCTTCTTGTGGGATTTGGTCACATAAAATTATGCCATATGTGGTCGTAGGAGTTTAAAAGTGTGACCATATGCTCTCTTAAGTGAGGTGAACTTGTGTTTAGTGTGACTATTGTCCATGCCATGGCCACTTTATTTTTAAGTATGTGTGGCTGATTGCAACCATTTAGTCACACAACGAGTGACTTCTTGTGGTCTTTGGTCACATAAAATTATGCCATATGTGGCCGTAGGTGTTAAAAAGTGTGACCATATGCTCTCTTAAATGAAGAAAACTTGTATTTTGTGTGACTATTGTGCATGCAATGGCCACTTAATTTATAACTATGTGTGGCTGAATGCAACCATTTGGTTACACAATGAGTGTCTTCATGTGGTCTTTGGTCACATAAAATTATGCGATATGTAGCCGTATGTGTTAAAAAGTGTGACCATATGCTCTCTTAAGTGAGGTAAACTTGTATTTTGTGTGACTACTGTCCATGAAATGGCCACTTTATTTTTATGTATGTGTGGCTGATTGCAACCATTTGGTGACACGACGAGAGTCTTCTTGTGGGATTTGGTCACATAAAATTATGCCATATGTGGTCGTAGGTGTTAAAAAGTTTGACCATATGCTCTCTTAAGTGAAAACTTGTATTTTGTGTGACTATTTGCCATGGCCACTTTATTTCATAAGTATGTGTGGCTGATTGCAACCATTTGGTCACCGTAGGTGTTAAAAAGTGTGACCATATTATTTTTATGTATGTGTGTGTGTGATTGCAACAATTTGGTCATTGTCACACATATTTGGTCCACATAAAATTGTATTTTGTGTGACTATTGTCATGATGTGGTCTGATTGCAACTATTTGGTGTGTCTTCACAAAAATTATGCCATATGTGGCCGTACCATGATGCTCTTTTAAGTGAGGTACAACTTGTACATTTTGTGTGACTATTGTCCCATGCAATGATGGCCACCATTTATTTATATCTATGTGGTCAGGCTGATTGCAACCATTTGGTGTATTGCAACTAACGCCAGTGGTCTTCCATGTGGTCTTTGTGTCACATAAATATATGTGGCCATTTTATGTGTGCCGTAGGTGTTAAAAAGTGTGACCATATGCTCTCTTAAATGAGGAAAACTTGTATTTTGTGTGACTAATGTCCATGCAATGGCCACTTTATTTATAACTATGTGTGGCTGATTGCAACAATTTGGTCACAGAACGAGTGTCTTCTTGTAGGCTTTGGTCACATAAAATTATGTCATATGTGGCCGTAGGTGTTAAAAATTGTGACCAAATGCTCTTTTAAGTGAGGTAAACTTCTATTTTGTATGACTATTGTCCATGAAATGACGACCTTATTTTTATGTATGTGTGGCTGATTGCAACCATTTGGTGACACAACGAGTGTCTTCTTGTGGGATTTGGTCTCATAAAATTATGTCATATGTGGTCGTAGGAGTTTAAAAGTGTGACCATATGCTCTCTTAAGTGAGGTGAACTTGTGTTTAGTGTGACTATTGTCCATGCCATGGCCATTTTATTTTTAAGTATGTGTGGCTGATTGCAACCATTTAGTCACACAACGAGTGACTTCTTGTGGTCATTGGTCACATAAAATTATGCAATATGTGGCCGTAGGTGATAAAAAGTGTGACCATATGCTCTCTTATGTGAGGTAAACTTGTATTTTGTGTGACTACTGTCCATGAAATGGCCACTTTATTTTTATGTATGTGTGGCAGATTGCAACCATTTGGTGACACAACGAGTGTCTTCTTGTGGGATTTGGTCACATAAAGTTATGCCATATGTGGTCGTAGGAGTTTAAAAGTGTGACCATATGCTCTCTTAAGTGAGGTGAACTTGTGTTTAGTGTGACTATTGTCCATGCCATGGCCACTTTATTTTTAAGTATGTGTGGCTGATTGCAACCATTTAGTCACACAACGAGTGAATTCTTGTGGTCTTTGGTCACATAAAATTATGCCATATGTGGCCGTAGGTGTTAAAAAGTGTGACCATATGCTCTCTTAAATGAAGTAAACTTGTATTTTGTGTGACTATTGTGCATGCAATGGCCACTTAATTTATAACTATGTGTGGCTGAATGCAACCATTTGGTTACACAATGAGTGTCTTCATGTGGTCTTTGGTCACATAAAATTATGCGATATGTAGCCGTATGTGTTAAAAGTGTGACCATATGCTCTCTTAAGTGAGGTAAACTTGTATTTTGTGTGACTACTGTCCATGAAATGGCCACTTTATTTTTATGTATGTGTGGCTGATTGCAACCATTTGGTGACACGACGAGAGTCTTCTTGTGGGATTTGGTCACATAAAATTATGCCATATGTGGTCGTAGGTGTTAAAAAGTTTGACCATATGCTCTCTTAAGTGAGGTAAACTTGTATTTTGTGTGACTATTGTCCATGCCATGGCCACTTTATTTCATAAGTATGTGTGGCTGATTGCAACCATTTGGTCACACAACGAGGGTCTTCTTGTGGTCTTTGGTCACATAAAATTATGCGATATGTAGCCGTAGGTGTTAAAAAGTGTGACCATATGCTCTCTTAAGAGAGGTAAACTTGTATTTTGTTTGACTATTGTCCATCCAATGGCCACTTAAATTTTTAAGTATGTGTGTGATTGCAACCATTTGGTCATGCAACGAGTGTCTTCTTGTGGTCTTTGATCACATAAAATTATGCCATATGTGGCCGTAGGTGTTAAAAAGTGTGACCATATGCTCTCTTAAATGAAGAAAACTTGTATTTTGTGTGACTATTGTGCATGCAATGGCCACTTAATTTATAACTATGTGTGGCTGAATGCAACCATTTGGTTACACAATGAGTGTCTTCATGTGGTCTTTGGTCACATAAAATTATGCGATATGTAGCCGTATGTGTTAAAAGTGTGACCATATGCTCTCTTAAGTGAGGTAAACTTGTATTCTGTGTGACTACTGTCCATGAAATGGCCACTTTATTTTTATGTATGTGTGGCTGATTGCAACCATTTGGTGACACGACGAGAGTCTTCTTGTGGGATTTGGTCACATAAAATTATGCCATATGTGGTCGTAGGTGTTAAAAAGTTTGACCATATGCTCTCTTAAGTGAGGTAAACTTGTATTTTGTGTGACTATTGTCCATGCCATGGCCACTTTATTTCATAAGTATGTGTGGCTGATTGCAACCATTTGGTCACACAACGAGGGTCTTCTTGTGGTCTTTGGTCACATAAAATTATGCGATATGTAGCCGTAGGTGTTAAAAAGTGTGACCATATGCTCTCTTAAGAGAGGTAAACTTGTATTTTGTTTGACTATTGTCCATCCAATGGCCACTTAAATTTTTAAGTATGTGTGTGATTGCAACCATTTGGTCATGCAACGAGTGTCTTCTTGTGGTCTTTGATCACATAAAAGTATGCCATATGTGGCCGTAGGTGTTAAAAAGTGTGACCATATGCTCTTTTAAGTGAGGTAAACTTGTATTTTGTGTGACTATTGTCCATGAAACTGCCACTTTATTTATAACTATGTGTGGCTGATTGCAACCATTTGGTTACACAACGAGTGTCTTCTTGTGGTCTTTGGTCACATAAAATTATGCCATATGTGGCCGTAGGTGTTAAAAAGTGTGACCATATGCTCTCTTAAATGAGGAAAACTTGTATTTTGTGTGACTAATGTCCATGCAATGGCCACTTTATTTATAACTATGTGTGGCTGATTGCAACAATTTGGTCATAGAACGAATGTCTTCTTGTGGGCGTTGGTCACATAAAATTATTTCATATGTGGCCTTAGGTTTTAAAAAGTGTGACCAAATGCTCTTTTAAGTGAGGTAAACTTGTATTTTGTGTGACTATTGTCCATGAAATGACGACTTTATTTTTATGTCTGTGTGGCTGATTGCAACTATTTGGTCACGCAACGAGTGTCTTCTTGTGGTCTTTGGTCACATAAAATTATGCCATATGTGGCCGTAGGTGTTAAAAAGTGTGATCATATGCTCTCTTAAGTGAGGTAAACTTGTATTTTGTGTGACTATTGTCCATGCCATGGCCATTTTTTTTAAGTATGTGTGGCTGATTGCAACCATTTGGTCACACAATTTGGTCACACAACGAGTGTCTTCTTGTGGTCTTTGGTCACATAAAATTATGCCATATGTGGCCCTAGGTGTTAAAAAGTGTGACCATATGCTCTCTTAAATGAGGAAAACTTGTATTTTGTGTGACTATTGTCCATGCAATGACTACTTTATTTATAACTATATGTGGCTGATTGCAACTATTTGGTTACACAAAGTGTATTCTTGTGGTCTTTGGTCACATAAAATTATGTCATATGTGGTCGTAAGTGTTAAAAAGTGTGACCAAATGCTCTTTTAAGTGAGGTAAACTTATATTTTGTGTGACTATTGTCAATGGAATGGCCACTTTATTTTTATGTATGTGTGGCTGATTGCAACTATTTGGTCACATAAAATTATGCCATATGTGGACGTAGGTGTTAAAAAGTGTGACCATATGCTCTTTTAAGTGAGGTAAACTTGTATTTTGTGTGACTATTGTCCATGAAATGACGACCTTATTTTTATGTATGTGTGGCTGATTCCAACCATTTGGTGACACAACGAATGTCTTCTTGTGGGATTTGGTCTCATAAAATTATGTCATATGTGGTCGTAGGAGTTTAAAAGTGTGACCATATGCTCTCTTAAGTGAGGTGAACTTGTGTTTAGTGTGACTATTGTCCATGCCATGGCCACTTTATTTTTAAGTATGTGTGGCTGATTGCAACCATTTAGTCACACAACGAGTGACTTCTTGTGGTCTTTGGTCACATAAAATTATGCAATATGTGGCCGTAGGTGTTAAAAAGTGTGACCATATGCTCTCTTAAGTGAGGTAAACTTGTATTTTGTGTGACTATTGTCCAAAATGGCCACTTTATTTTTAACTATGTGTGGCTGATTGACAACCATTTGGTGAGTGTCTTCACTTTGGTCACATAAAATTATGCAGATCCTTGTATTTGAAAAAAGTGTGACCATATGCTTCTTTTATGAGGTACAAACCATATGTATGTTTGTACTACTGTCCATGAAATGGCCACTTTATTTTTATGTATGTGCTGAAACCATTTGGTGACACACGAGAGTCTTCTTGTGGGATTTGGTCACATAAAATTATGCCATATGTGGTCGTAGGTGTTAAAAAGTTTGACCATATGCTCTCTTAAGTGAGGTAAACTTGTATTTTGTGTGACTATTGTCCATGCCATGGCCACTTTATTTCATAAGTATGTGTGGCTGATTGCAACCATTTGGTCACACAACGAGGGTCTTCTTGTGGTCTTTGGTCACATAAAATTATGCGATATGTAGCCGTAGGTGTTAAAAAGTGTGACCATATGCTCTCTTAAGAGAGGTAAACTTGTATTTTGTTTGACTATTGTCCATCCAATGGCCACTTAAATTTTTAAGTATGTGTGTGATTGCAACCATTTGGTCATGCAACGAGTGTCTTCTTGTGGTCTTTGATCACATAAAAGTATGCCATATGTGGCCGTAGGTGTTAAAAAGTGTGACCATATGCTCTTTTAAGTGAGGTAAACTTGTATTTTGTGTGACTATTGTCCATGAAACTGCCACTTTATTTATAACTATGTGTGGCTGATTGCAACCATTTGGTTACACAACGAGTGTCTTCTTGTGGTCTTTGGTCACATAAAATTATGCATATGTGGCCGTAGGTGTTAAAAAGTGTGACCATATGCTCTCTTAAATGAGGAAAACTTGTATTTTGTGTGACTAATGTCCATGCAATGGCCACTTTATTTATAACTATGTGTGGCTGATTGCAACAATTTGGTCATAGAACGAATGTCTTCTTGTGGGCTTTGGTCACATAAAATTATTTCATATGTGGCCTTAGGTTTTAAAAAGTGTGACCAAATGCTCTTTTAAGTGAGGTAAACTTGTATTTTGTGTGACTATTGTCCATGAAATGACGACTTTATTTTTATGTCTGTGTGGCTGATTGCAACTATTTGGTCACGCAACGAGTGTCTTCTTGTGGTCTTTGGTCACATAAAATTATGCCATATGTGGCCGTAGGTGTTAAAAAGTGTGATCATATGCTCTCTTAAGTGAGGTAAACTTGTATTTTGTGTGACTATTGTCCATGCCATGGCCATTTTTTTTAAGTATGTGTGGCTGATTGCAACCATTTGGTCACACAATTTGGTCACACAACGAGTGTCTTCTTGTGGTCTTTGGTCACATAAAATTATGCCATATGTGGCCCTAGGTGTTAAAAAGTGTGACCATATGCTCTCTTAAATGAGGAAAACTTGTATTTTGTGTGACTATTGTCCATGCAATGACCACTTTATTTATAACTATATGTGGCTGATTGCAACCATTTGGTTACACAAAGTGTATTCTTGTGGTCTTTGGTCACATAAAATTATGTCATATGTGGTCGTAAGTGTTAAAAAGTGTGACCAAATGCTCTTTTAAGTGAGGTAAACTTATATTTTGTGTGACTATTGTCAATGGAATGGCCACTTTATTTTTATGTATGTGTGGCTGATTGCAACTATTTGGTCACATAAAATTATGCCATATGTGGTCGTAGGTGTTAAAAAGTGTGACCATATGCTCTTTTAAGTGAGGTAAACTTGTATTTTGTGTGACTATTGTCCATGAAATGACGACCTTTATTTTTATGTATGTGTGGCTGATTGCAACCATTTGGTGACACAACGAATGTCTTCTTGTGGGATTTGGTCTCATAAAATTATGTCATATGTGGTCGTAGGAGTTTAAAAGTGTGACCATATGCTCTCTTAAGTGAGGTGAACTTGTGTTTAGTGTGACTATTGTCCATGCCATGGCCACTTTATTTTTAAGTATGTGTGGCTGATTGCAACCATTTAGTCACACAACGAGTGACTTCTTGTGGTCTTTGGTCACATAAAATTATGCTATGTGACCATATGCTCTCTTAAGTGAGGTGTAACTATTGTGTTTAGTGTGACTATTGTCCATGTGTGACCACTGTCAAGTATGTGGCCACTTTATTTTTATATGTGTGGCTGATTGCAACCATTTAGTGAGTGAACATAAAATTATGCAATATGTGGCCGTAGGTGTAAAAAAGTGTGACCATATGCTCTCTTAAGTGAGGTAAACTTGTATTTTGTGTGACTATGTCCATGAAATGGCCACTTTATGTATGTGTGGCAGATTGCAACCATTTGGTTACACAACGAGTGTCTTCTTGTGGGATTTGGTCACATAAAATTATGCCATATGTGGTCGTAGGAGTTTAAAAGTGTGACCATATGCTCTCTTAAGTGAGGTGAACTTGTGTTTAGTGTGACTATTGTCCATGCCATGGCCACTTTATTTTTAAGTATGTGTGGCTGATTGCAACCATTTAGTCACACAACGAGTGAATTCTTGTGGTCTTTGGTCACATAAAATTATGCAATATGTGGCCGTAGGTGTTAAAAAGTGTGACCATATTCTCTCTTAAGTGAGGTAAACTTGTATTTTGTGTGACTACTGTCCATGAAATGGCCACTTTATTTTTATGTATGTGTGGCAGATTGCAACCATTTGGTGACACAATGAGTGTCTTCTTGTGGGATTTGGTCACATAAAATTATGCCATATGTGGTCGTAGGAGTTTAAAAGTGTGACCATATGCTCTCTTAAGTGAGGTGAACTTGTGTTTAGTGTGACTATTGTCCATGTCATGGCCACTTTATTTTTAAGTATGTGTGGCTGATTGCAACCATTTAGTCACACAACGAGTGAATTCTTGTGGTCTTTGGTCACATAAAATTATGCCATATGTGGCCGTAGGTGTTAAAAAGTGTGACCATATGCTCTCTTAAATGAAGAAAACTTGTATTTTGTGTGACTATTGTGCATGCAATGGCCACTTAATTTATAACTATGTGTGGGTGAATGCAACCATTTGGTTACACAATGAGTGTCTTCATGTGGTCTTTGGTCACATAAAATTATGCGATATGTAGCCGTATGTGTTAAAAGTGTGACCATATGCTCTCTTAAGTGAGGTAAACTTGTATTTTGTGTGATTACTGTCCATGAAATGGCCACTTTATTTTTATGTATGTGTGGCTGATTGCAACCATTTGGTGACACGACGAGAGTCTTCTTGTGGGATTTGGTCACATAAAATTATGCCATATGTGGTCGTAGGTGTTAAAAAGTTTGACCATATGCTCTCTTAAGTGAGGTAAACTTGTATTTTGTGTGACTATTGTCCATGCCATGGCCACTTTATTTCATAAGTATGTGTGGCTGATTGCAACCATTTGGTCACACAACGAGGGTCTTCTTGTGGTCTTTGGTCACATAAAATTATGCGATATGTAGCCGTAGGTGTTAAAAAGTGTGACCATATGCTCTCTTAAGAGAGGTAAACTTGTATTTTGTTTGACTATTGTCCATCCAATGGCCACTTAAATTTTTAAGTATGTGTGTGATTGCAACCATTTGGTCATGCAACGAGTGTCTTCTTGTGGTCTTTGATCACATAAAAGTATGCCATATGTGGCCGTAGGTGTTAAAAAGTGTGACCATATGCTCTTTTAAGTGAGGTAAACTTGTATTTTGTGTGACTATTGTCCATGAAACTGCCACTTTATTTATAACTATGTGTGGCTGATTGCAACCATTTGGTTACACAACGAGTGTCTTCTTGTGGTCTTTGGTGACATAAAATTATGTCATATGTGGCCGTAGGTGTTAAAAAGTGTGACCATATGCTCTCTTAAATGAGGAAAACTTGTATTTTGTGTGACTAATGTCCATGCAATGGCCACTTTATTTATAACTATGTGTGGCTGATTGCAACAATTTGGTCATAGAACGAATGTCTTCTTGTGGGCTTTGGTCACATAAAATTATGTCATATGTGGCTGTAGGTTTTAAAAAGTGTGACAAAATGCTCTTTTAAGTGAGGTAAACTTGTATTTTGTGTGACTATTGTCCATGAAATGACGACTTTATTTTTATGTCTGTGTGGCTGATTGCAACTATTTGGTCACGTAACGAGTGTCTTCTTGTGGTCTTTGGTCACATAAAATTATGCCATATGTGGCCGTAGGTGTTAAAAAGTATGATCATATGCTCTCTTAAGTGAGGTAAACTTGTATTTTGTGTGACTATTGTCCATGCCATGGCCATTTTTTTTAAGTATGTGTGGCTGATTGCAACCATTTGGTCACACAATTTGGTCACACAACGAGTGTCTTCTTGTGGTCTTTGGTCACATAAAATTATGCCATATGTGGCCCTAGGTGTTAAAAAGTGTGACCATATGCTCTCTTAAATGAGGAAAACTTGTATTTTGTGTGACTATTGTCCATGCAATGACCACTTTATTTATAACTATATGTGGCTGATTGCAACCATTTGGTTACACAAAGTGTATTCTTGTGGTCTTTGGTCACATAACATTATGTCATATGTGGTCGTAAGTGTTAAAAAGTGTGACCAAATGCTCTTTTAAGTGAGGTAAACTTATATTTTGTGTGACTATTGTCAATGGAATGGCCACTTTATTTTTATGTATGTGTGGCTGATTGCAACTATTTGGTCACATAAAATTATGCCATATGTGGTCGTAGGTGTTAAAAAGTGTGACCATATGCTCTCTTAAGTGAGGTAAACTTGTATTTTGTGTGACTATTGTCCATGCAATGGCCAGTTTATTTATAACTATGTGTGACTGATTGCAACCATTTGGCTACACAACGAGTGTCTTCTTGTGGTCTTTGGTCACATAAAATTATGTGATATTTAGCCGTAGGTGTTAAAAAGTGTGTCCATATGCTCTCTTAAGTGAAGTAAACTTGTATTTTGTGTGACTATTGTCCATGCAATGGTCACTTTATTTTTTAAGTATGTGTGTGATTGCAACCATTTGGTCATGCAACAAGTGTCTTCTTGTGGGCTTTGGTCACATAAAATTATGCCATATGTGGCCGTAGGTGTTAAAAAGTGTGACCATATGCTATCTTAAGTGAGGTAAACTTGTATTTTGTGTGACTATTGTCCATGCAATGGTCACTTTATTTTTTAAGTATGTGTGTGATTGCAACCATTTGGTCATGCAACAATTGTCTTCTTGTGGGCTTTGGTCACATAAAATTATGTCATACGTGGCTATAGGTGTTAAAAAGTGTGATCACATGCCTTCTAAAGTGAGGTAAACTTCTAATTTGTGTGACTATTGTCCATGCAATGGCACTTTATTTTTATGTATGTGTGGTTGATTGCAAGTATTTGGTCACACAACGAGTGTCTTATTGTGGGCTGTGGTCACATAAAATTATGCCAAATGTGGCCTTAAGTGTTAAAAAGTGTGACCATGTGCTCTCTTAAGTGAGGTAAACTCGTATTTTGTTTGACAATTGGCAACTTTATTTTAATGTATGCGTTGGTGATTGAAACCATTTTTCACACAATAAGTGCCTTCTTGTGGGATTTGGTCGCATAAAATTATGTCATATGTGGTCGTAGGTGTTGAAAAGTGTGACCACATGCTCTCCTAAGGGAGGTAAACTTGTATTTTATGTGACTATTGTCAATGAAATGGCCACTTTATTTTGATATTTGTGTGGCTGATTGCAACCATTTGTTCACTGAACAGGTGTCTTATTGTGGGTTTTCGTCACATAAAATTATGCCAAATGTGGCTGTAGCTGTTAAAAAGTGTGAACATATGCTCTCCTAAGTGAGGTAAACTTGTATTTTGTGCGACTATTGTCCAGGCCATGGCCAAATTATATTTAAGTATGTGTGGCTGATTGCAACCATTTGGTCACACAACGAGTGACTTGTTGTGGTCTTTTGTCACATAAAATTTTGCCATATGTGGCCGTAGGTGTTAAAAAGTGTGACCATATGCTCTCTTAAATGACGAAAACTTGTATTTTGTGTGACTATTGTCCATGCAATGGCCACTTTAACTATAACTGTGTGTGGCTGATTGTAACATCCTCGAATTCAATTACTGTATTTCAGAATTATTTAGATGGATAATTTATAATTAAGTTGAATTATGAACAATGATTATGTATTTGGGATATTTAAAAGTTTGTTGTTATTTTAAGAAAATTTAGAACTCTGAATTATTATTATGGAGTATTGTAAATTATAAAAGATAGTGATGATAAAACTAAGAATAAATCAGTATTTTATGGAACTGGTTAAGTTGAGGGGTGAAATGTGCAAAATGGGAAAGATGGGAATAAGAAGGCCAAATGCCTTTCATTTTCACCATTTTACTCTCTTTCTCTAGAACACTCTCTCTACCTTCTCTCTAGATTTTCTCCCAAACCGACCGGCCGATTGTCGAGTTCTATACGTCATCGGAAAGACCTCGAAGAGTACTACAACAATCTACGGTTGCATTTGTGATCTCGTACGAATTTGAGGTAAGAATCGATTTTTTTTAAGCTGTTATATTTCGGTTTTAAGATAAGAAATTCAAATTTATCATTCCATGTGACTTAAAGCTAATTTTGCTTGAGCTTTAGCTAAAATATGTTAGAGTATGTATAATAGAATCGAAACTAGGCTTAATATTTAACATATTCGTGATTTTTAGGCTTTGAAATGAATGATTTAAGCTGTAGATATGAACAAATTCGAGAATGCCAAGAACAAAGTCGAAATGCAAGAACAAACTCGATTTTTGGTACTAAATCCGAGTATGTATTCTAATTTGACACATTGTCTTCGACTTTAACCTTAAATTCGAGATTGGGGTTCGACTTTAACCCCTAAATTCGAGATAAGGTTCGAATTTAACCCCTAAATTCGAGATTAGGTTCGAATTTAACCTCACACATTCGAATTTGATGCCTAAATTTAAAACCCACTCTCTAAGCTCGAATATATTGAATGAAACACATAGACAACACATAAAATAACAAAAGTTATTCAAAGGATTAGGTTTGAACCTGAGATGGGTTCAAACTTAGTTGAGGTTTGAATTTAGCTATGGTTTGAAATGGGATTTGAATTTATCTTGGATCCGAAATGGGGATCAAATGTTGTAAACTTATAAAATTTGGTTTTGCAAAATTAAACAATTATTGACGCGAGGTATTATTGTAACTAACTTAACAGGTCCCTTGTGGTGTTGTTTAACCCACAATGGGGTTCTTTGTGGATCTGGTTGAAAGCCCGAGAAGAAATAATAATTGGTTAAAGTTTATTAACGCACCCACTGTGAGTACATTAGATTTCGCATGTTTATATCTGTTTTATGTTAGCTTTGCTAGCTGAGACATGTTGCTTCACTTATCGTTTGGAATTTTACTAACTTGCGTAGATTTAGATGAACATTCATACTTGTTGCATGTCCGTTCGTTTGTTGTGCATCTAGTGATGGACCGGTGGGTCGCATCAATTACTCCGATGTTACTGCGCTATATGACCCGGAGCTGATCCCTCCGAGGTTCTGGTAGGAAGTATGTCATCCTCGATCTTATGGTTGTCTCAGATGGTGTGTTTTATGCCGAGCTTTGGGCTCGAAGGAGCTGCAGCTCTTGTTCCGTACTTGGTGTACGAAGAGGGTATACGATGTTTGTCATCGGTGTTACTCTTGGGGCTTCATATAGATTTATAAAATGCGTAATCTATGTATTAACTAAGCATTCGCTTATTCCTCAGTTGCTTTATTTTTACAGGAAAGGAAAAATCTGCAGCCGGACCTTCTAGCTAGGTTGTTGCGAAGTTTCTTGGAGGACATCTACTACTCAATCGGTAATTGTGCTTTGGGACAGTGTTGTAATATATATTCTAGGTGTCGTAATAATTGAATTGGGTATGTAGACTTAGATTGAGTACCTTGTAGCACCGTAGGTTGTTTGACACTGTTGCGTTACTTTATTTATGTATTTTAATGCTTCCGCACTTAAACTAGGTTATCAGATCATTATGTAATTGTGTTTGATGATTAATCCTGGGTGTTTGGTAAATGGTGGTTGATGTGGCAAGGGTGTCACATGAGATGGTATCAGAGCAGTAGTTCGAGATTCAAGTGTCCGTGAGGTCTTGGTCTCAAACATTAAGTGCTGATATGTAGTGGTTTAAGTAATGATCTAAACTAAGATAGGTTACGATCTAGAAATTATAAGAGATTGACTATCATACGGGACAAATGGGTGGTGTCTTTAAATTAATGACATGTTACTAAACAAGTTATATGTTTATTATTTCAGAACATGTCTGGAGGAGGAATGACACCTGAAGAAACAAGGGATATGATGCTAGCCATGATGGCTGAGCAGAACAAGATGATTCAAGATCAGTTTCGGGCTCGAGATGAGGCTGAAGCTAAAAGAAGGGAAGACATGAGGAAAAATAAGGAAAAAGAAGGGGGCAACGATGATAATCCAAATGACGACACTGGGTCATCTAACAAACCCAAAGGTTGTCGGTTTAAGGATTTCAAAGGAAATGGTGCCGTGGAGTTTAATGGATTGGGTGATACTGTTGCCGCACTGGAATAGATAACAGCAACCGAACGGACATTCCGAATCAGTGATTGTGCTGAGAAGGACATGGTTCGGTATGCTACTGCTATGTTCACGAACGATGCAATTATGTGGTGGAATTCCATGGTTAACGCCTTAACCTTGGAGAAAGTGGCTGTGATGACTTGGGCTGAGTTTACAGAGTTATTCACTCAGCATTATTGTCCGGTTGATGAGCGCCGAAGACTGGAGGAAAATTTTATGGCTTTGATGCAGGGGACTAAGACTATGTCCCAGTATGTTGTGGAGTTCACTAGGTTGAGTTTGTCTGCGCCTCATCAAGTCGATACTGAGGAAAGGAAGGTGACCAGGTTCGAGGCTGGTCTGGATATTGAAATCAGAAGGGTCATGAGCAACGTTCGCTACCCTACATTTGCTGGTTTACTTGAGGCTGCCAGAAATGTAGAGCAACTTCTGATCATGTCGGGTTATTCCATTGGGTCTGCTGCTGCTTCCACCAATCCGACACAGCCGTCACCGCCAAATCGCCAGCGTGAGGGAGGATACTCGGGATCTTCCCGGTCTTCACAATATTCGCCTCAACAGTCTTATCGCCGACAGTCTGGTTCTTCTGGCCGCGCTTTTGCTTATTCCATCAACACCGAGCCGCAACATTGCAATAAGTGTCATCTGGAGCACTTTGGCAAGTGTACTAATGGACGCGCTTGCTTTTGTTGTGGAGAATTGGGCCATTTTCAGAGCGAGTGCCCACGAAAAGGTGATGCTTGCTATTAGTGTGGGGTATGGGGACACTATAGTAGGAATTGTAGGAAGAATGCTCCAGCAGCTGCTGCTCCATCATCGACTCGATCATCTGGGGGATCTAGTGGTGGTTCTGTCAACCGCCGAAACCAGCCACAAAGGGCACCGGCTCGTGCTTTTCAGATTACGGCAGAGGAGGGTAGGGAAAACCCGGAGGTGGTTACGGGTACGTTTATTGTAAATTCCTTACCTGCACGAGTTCTTTTTGATTCGGGTGCCAACCGGTCCTTTGTGTCTACTGTTTTTGCACAACGACTTGCCATGCCACTGTCTAGATTATCTGTTGTACTTGGCATAGAAACTGCTAGCAACACTCTAGTCAAAGTAGATCACGTATACCGTAACTGCACTTTAGTAATTGAAGATGTAGTCTTCAATTTGGATCTGATACCGATAGAATTCAGTGAGTTTGACGTGATTATCGGGATGGACTGGTTGATCGAAAATGAAGCTCACATAGTGTGTAAGAAGCGAATGATAAAGATAACTACTCCGGAGGGGCGTGAGATTTGTATAAACGGGGATATGAGAAGCGGGGATTTGTGTTTGCTGACTATTGCAAAAGCTCGAAAGCTTGTTGCAAAGGGTTGTGAGTCTTACTTAGCATATGCGATTGATGCTAAGGCTGAGAAGAGGACTTTGGCCGATGTGCCTGTTGTTTCACAATTCCCGGATGTGTTTCCGGAAGACTTGTCTGGAGTGCCGCCTGAGAGACAAGTGGAATTTAGAAATGACTTGATCCCTAGAGCTGCACCGGTAGCTCGTTCTCCTGATCGACTTGCTCCTACCGAGATGCAAGAGATGATGAAACAACTTCAAGCGTTGTTGGACAAGGGCTTCATTCTACCGAGTTCATCACCGTGGGGAGCTCCGGTACTATTTGTTAAGAAGAAAGATGGCACGATGAGAATGTGCATTGATTACCGCTGAATAAGCTGACTATTAAGAACAAGTATCCATTGCCGAGGATAGATGACTTGTTTGATCAACTACATTGGGCAATTGTGTTCTCTAAGATCGACTTGAGGTCGGGGTACCATCAGTTGAAGGTACGAGAAGAGGATGTGCCTAAGACAACATTTTAACACGTTATGGGCATTATGAGTTTTTGGTTATGCCTTTTGGGTTAACCAATGCCCCGGCTGTCTTTATGGATCTAATGAACCGAGTTTGCAGACCGATGCTATATAAGTCTGTGATTGTATTCATTGATGACATTCTGGTATACTCTAAGTCTGAGGCTGAGCATGCTGTTCATCTAGCAGAATTATTAGAACTGTTGAGAAAAGAAAAGTTGTATGCCAAATTCTCAATGTGTGAGTTTTGGCTGCAACAGATACAGTATCTAGGACATGTGATTTCGGGGGCTGGGATATCTGTAGATCCAACCAAAGTCGAAGGTATAAAGAATTGGGAGCCGCCGCGTTCAGCTACAGAAATCAGAAGTTTTTTGTGGTTGGCGGGCTACTATAGGAGATTTATAAAAGACTTTTCAAAGATTGCAGTTCCTTTGACTGCACTAACAAAGAAGAATGCACCATTTGTTTGGGAAGCCGTGCAACAAGAAGCATTTGAAATTTTGACGAAGACAATAAGCGAAGCACCGATACTTGCTCTACCGGAGGGCAATGAGGATTTTGTACTATACACGGACGCTTTGAGGTTGGGATTAGGTGCTGTACTGATGCAGCGTGGAAAGGTTATAGCATATGCTTCAAGATAGTTGAAGCAGCATGAGAAGAATTATTCGACTCATGACTTGGAGTTAACCGCAGTTACATTTGCACTAAAGTTATGGAGACACTATCTGTACGGGACTAAGTGTCAACTCTACACGGACCATAAGAGTTTAAAATACATCTTCAATCAGAAAGAACTCAATATGAGGCAGAGACGATCGATGGAATTAATAAAGGATTACGACTGTGAAATCCTTTATCACCCGGGAAAGGCTAATGCAGTAGTCGAGGCTTTGAGTCGAAAAGCTTATGTTAAGGACTGCTGCTACATGATGACGTCTACTATGTTAACGTCTACCATTATAGATGATGTTAAGGCCGCTCAGGAGGAAGCCTTGAAAGACGAGAATATTGGTGCTGAGGATATAAGGACACAGATTAAAAATATGGAAACGAGCGAATCTGGATTGAAAGGTGTATACGGGAGGATTTGGGTGCCAAAGTTTGGTGGAATGAGACAGGTGATCATTGAAGAGGCACATCAATCCAAGTTTTCTGTACATCCCGGAAGCACAAAGATGTACATTGAGTTAAAAGCGGATTTCTGGTGGCCGGGGTTGAAGGACATAGGCCAGTACGTTGAACGATGTAGGACTTGCCGGCTTGTGAAAGCCGAACACCAGCAACCATATGGCAGTCTACAACCGCTTCCCATTCCGGAATGGAAGTGGGAGCACATAACTATGGATTTTGTTACAAAACTGCCGAAGACTAGGCGTCAACACGATGCAGTCTGGGTAATAGTGGATAGACTGACTAAGTCGGCACACTTTATTCCGATAAGAGAAAGTTATTCTTTGGAGAAGTTGGCTCAAATTTTCATGGACGAGATTGTTTCTAGGCATGGAGTGCCTAAGTCCATAGTATCGGATCGAGATAGCCGATTTACTTCGAACTTCTGGTCGGCTTTCCAGAACGGACTGGGTACAAGGATCGCTATGAGTACGGCCAATCGTCCGCAAACTGATGGCCAAAGTGAACGAACAATCCTTACCATGGAGGATATGATGAGATCTTGTGTATTGGATCTCGGTGGCAATTGGGACGATCATCTGCCACTGATAGAGTTTTCATATAACAACAGTTATCACGCAACGATAAAGAAGGCGCCATTTGAAGCTTTATATGGGAGAAGGTGTAGGACTCCTAGTTGTTGGAGAGAAACTGGTAAAACACCGATTGCTGGGCCGACATTGCTTCAAGAAACAAACGAGAAGATACAGTTGATTAGGCAGAACATGAAGGCGGCCCAGGATCGTCAGAAAAGTTATTATAAAAAGGAGGCACAAACCAATCAGTTTTGATGTGAATGATTGGGTATATCTGAAAGTATCACCTATGAGAGGTGTTACTCGTTTCGTGAAGAGAGGAAAGTTGGCTCCGAGATTCGTCGGACCATTCAGGATTGTCGAAAAAGTTGGAAACCAGTCTTATCAGTTAAAGTTGCCTGAAGAAATGTCGGGCATACACCCGGTGTTCCATGTGGGGAACCTTAGGAAATCTTTTACTACAGAGAATGAGGATTGGGCTGACCACACTGAGCTGCAAGTAGATAAAAGGCTCCGGTATATTGAAGAGCCGGAATGTGTTTTAGATACTAAGATGAAGAAATTAAGAAGCAAAGAGATAGAGATGGTGCTTGTACGTTGGAAGCATCATAAGGGAAATCATACGTGGGAGACGAAAGCTGACATGTTAAAGAAATATCCGCAGCTGTTTCAAGTCAAATAACTTCGAGGACGAAGTTAGAGCGTGGTGGAGCCCATGCTGTAACAATTTCGAATTCAATTACTGTAATTCAGATTTATTTAGATGGATAATTTATAATTAAGTTGAATTATGAACAATAATTATGTATTTGGGATATTTAAAAGTTTGTTGTTATTTTGAGAAAATTTAGAACTCTGAATTATTATTATGGAGTATTATAAATTATAAAAGTTAGTAATGATAAAACTAAGAATAAATCAGTATTTTATGGAACCGGTTAAGTTGAGGGGTGAAATGTGCAATATGGGAAAGATGGGAATAAAAAGGGCAAATGCCTTTCATTTTCACCATTTTACTCTCTCTCTACACTCTCTGTGCCTTCTCTCTAGATTTTCTCCCAAACCGACCGGCCGATTGTCGAGTTCTATACGTCATCGGAAAGATCTCCAGGAGTACTACAACAATCTACGGTTGCATTTGTGATCTCGTACGAATTTTAGGTAAGAATCGATTTTTTTTAAGCTGTTATATTTCGGTTTTAAGATAAGAAATTCGAATTTATCATTTCATGTGATTTAAAGCTAATTTTGCTTGAGCTTTAGCTAAAATATGTTAGAGTATGTATAATAGAATCGAAACTAGGCTTAATATTTAACATATTCGTGATTTTTAGGCTTTGAAATGGATGATTAAAGTTGTAGATATGAACAAATTCGAGAATGCCAAGAACAAAGTCGAAATGCAAGAACAAACTCGATTTTTGGTACTAAATTCGAGTATGTATTCGAATTTAACATAATGTCTTTGACTTTAACCTTAAATTCGAGATTGGGGTTCGAATTTAACCCCTAAATTCGAGATTAGGTTCGAATTTAACCTCACACATTTGAATTTGATGCCTAAAATTAAAACCCACTCTCTAAGCTCGAATATATTGAACGAAACACATAGACAACGCATAAAATAACAAAAGTTATTCAAAGGATTAAGTTCGAACCTGAGATGGGTTCAAACTTAGTTGAGGTTTGAATTTAGCTATGGTTTAAAATGGGATTTGAATTTATCTTGGATCCGAAATGGGGATCAAATGTTGAAACTTATAAAATTTGGTTTTGCAAAATTAAACAATTATTGACGTGAGGTATTGTTGTAACTAACTTAACAGGTCCCTTGTGGTGTTGTTTAACCCACAGTGGGGTTCTTTGTGGATCCGGTTGAAAGCCCGAGGAGAAAAAATAATTGGTTAAAGTTTATTAACGCACCCACTGTGAGTACATTAGATTTCGCATGTTTATATCTGTTTTATGTTAGCTTTGCCTGTTGAGACATGTTGCTTCATTTATCGTTTGGAATTTTACTAACTTGCGTAGATTTAGATGCACATTCATACTTGTTGTATGTCCGTTCGTTTGTTGTGCATCTAGTGATGGACCAGTGGGTCGCATCAATTACTCCGATGTTACTGCGCTATATGACCCGGAGCTGATCCCTCCGAGGTTCTGTTAGGCAGTATGTCATCCCCGATGTTATAGTTGTCTGAGATGGTGTGTTTTATGCTGAGCTTTGGGCTCGAAGGAGCTACGGCTCTTGTTCCGTACTTGGTGTACGAAGAGGGTATACGATGTTTGTCATCAGTGTTACTCTTGGGGCTTCATAAAGATTTATAAAATGCGTAATCTGTGTATTCACTAAGCATTCGCTTATTCCTCAATTGCTTTATTTTTACAGGAAAGGGAAAATCTGCAGCCGGACCTTCTAGCTAGGTTGTTGCGAAGTTTCTTGGAGGACATCTACTACTCAATCGGTAATTGTGCTTTGGGACAATGTTGTAATATATATTCTGGATGTTGTCATAATAGAATTGGGTATATAGACTTAGATTGAGTACCTTGTAGCACCGTAGGGTGTTTGACACTGTTGTGTTACTTTATTTATGTATTTTAATGCTTCCGCACTTAAACTAGGTTATCAGATCATTATGTAATTGTGTTTGATGATTAATCCTGGGTGTTTGGTAAATGGTGGTTGATGTGGCAAGGGTGTCACACTGATTGCAACCATTTGGTTACACAATGAGTGTCTTCATATGGTCTTTGGTCACGTAAAATTATGCGATATGTAGCCGTATGTGTTAAAAAGTGTGACCATATGCTCTCTTAAGTGAGGTAAACTTGTATTTTGTGTGACTACTGTCCATGAAATGACCACTTTATTTTTATGTATGTGTGGCTGATTGCAACCATTTAGTGACACAACGAGTGTCTTCTTGTGGGATTTGGTCACATAAAATTATGTCATAAGTGGTCGTAGGTGTTAAAAAGTGTGACCATATGCTCTCTTAAGTGAGGTAAACTTGTATTTTGTGTGACTATTGTCCATGAAATGGCCACTTTATTTATAACTATGTGTGGCTTTTTGCAACCATTTGGTCACACAACGAGTGTCTTCTTGTGGTCTTTGGTCGCATAAAATTATGTCATATGTGGACGTAGGTGTTAAAAAGTGTGACCATATGCTCTCTTAAATGAGGTAAACTTGTATTTTGTGTGACTATTGTCCATGCAATGGCTACTTTATTTAAAAGTATGTGTGGCTGATTGCAACAATTTGGTCACAGAACGAGTGTCTTCTTGTGGGCTATGGTCACATAAAAATATGTCATATGTGGCCGTAGGTGTTAAAAAGTGTGACCAGATGCTCTATTAAGTGAGGTAAACTTCTATTTTGTGTGACTATTGTCCATAAAATGGCCACTTTATTTTTATGTATGTGTGGCTGATTGCAACTATTTGGTCACGCAACGAGTGTCTTTTTTGTGGTCTTTGGTCAAATAAATTATGCCATATGTGGCCGTAGGTGTTAAAAAGTGTGACCATATGCTATCTTAAGTGAGGAAAACTTGTATTTTGTGTGATTATTGTCCATGCCATGGCCACTTTATTTTTAAGTATGTGTCGCTGATTGCAACTATTTGGTCACACAATGAGTGTCTTCTTGTGGTCTTTGGTCACATAAAATTATGCCATATGTGGCCGTAGGTGTTAAAAAGTGTGACCATATGCTCTCTTAAATGAGGTAAACTTGTATTTTGTGTGACTATTGCCCATGCAATGGCCCCTTTATTTATAAATATGTGTGGCTGATTGCAACCATTTGGTTACACAACGAGTGTCTACTTGTGGGCTATGGTCACATAAAATTATGCCATATGTGGCCGTAGGTGTTAAAAAGTGTGACCATATGCTATCTTAAGTGAGGTAAACTTGTATTTTGTGTGATTATTTTCCATGCCATGGCCACTTTATTTTTATGTATGTGTGGCTGATTGCAACTATTTGGTCACGCAACGAGTGTCTTTTTTGTGGTCTTTGGTCACATAAAATTATGCCATATGTGGCCGTAGGTGTTAAAAAGTGTGACCATATGCTATCTTAAGTGAGGTAAACTTTATTTATAACTATGTGTGGCTGATTGCAACCACTTGGTTACACAACGAGTGTCTACTTGTGGTCTTTGGTCACATAAAATTATGCCATATGTGGCCGTAGGTGTTAAAAAGTGTGACCATATGCTCTCTTAAGTGAGGTAAACTTGTATTTTGTGTGACAATTGTCCATGTCATGGCCACTTTATTTTTAAGTATGTGTGGCTGATTGCAACCATTTGGTCACACAACGAGTGTCTTCTTGTGGTCTTTGGTCACATAAATATATGCCATATGTGGCCGTAGGTGTTAAAAAGTGTGACCATATGCTCTCTTAAGTGAGGTAAACTTGTATTTTGTGTGACTATTGTCCATGAAATGGCCACTTTATTAATAACTATGTGTGGCTGATTGCAACCACTTGGTTACACAACGAGTGTCTTCTTGTGGTCTTTGGTCACATAAAATTATGCCATATGTGGCCGTAGGTGTTAAAAAGTGTGACCATATGCTATCTTAAGTGAGGTAAACTTGTATTTTGTGTGATTATTTTCCATGCCATGGCCACTTTATTTTTAAGTATGTGTGGTTGATTGCAACTATTTGGTCACACAATGAGTGTCTTCTTGTGGTCTTTGGTCACATAAAATTATGCCATATGTGGCCGTAGGTGTTAAAAAGTGTGACCATATGCTCTGTTAAGTGAGGTGAACTTGTATTTTGTGTGACTATTGTCCATGAAATGGCGACTTTATTTTTATGTATGTGTGGCTGATTGCAACTATTTGGTCACGCAATGAGTGTCTTCTTGTGGTCTTTGGTCACATAAAATTATGCCATATGTGGCCATAGGTGTTAAAAAATGTGACCATATGCTCTCTTAGGTGAGGTAAACTTGTATTTTGTGTGACAATTGTCCATGCCATGGCCACTTTATTTTTAAGTATGTGTGGCTGATTGCAACCATTTGGTCACACAATGAGTGTCTTCTCGTGGTTTTTGGTCACATAAAATTATGCCATATGTGGCCGTAGGTGTTAAAAAGTGTGACCATATGCTCTCTTAAGTGAGGTAAACTTGTATTTTATGTGACTATTGTCCATGCAATGGCCTCTTTATTTATAACTATGTGTGGCTAATTGCAACCATTTGGTAACACAACGAGTGTCTACTTGTGGTCTTTGGTCACATAAAATTATGCCATATGTGGCTGTAGGTGTTAAAAAGTGTGACCATATGCTCTCCTAAGTGAGGTAAACTTGTATTTTGTGTGACTATTGTCCATGCCATGGCCACTTTATTTTTAAGTATGTGTGGCTGATTGCAACCATTTGGTCATACAAAGAGTGTCTTCTTGTGGTCTTTGGTCGCATAAAATTATGTCATATGTGGACGTAGGTGTTAAAAAGTGTGACCATATGCTCTCTTAAATGAGGTAAACTTGTATTTTGTGTGACTATTGTCCATGCAATGGCCACTTTATTTATAAGTATGTGTGGCTGATTGAAACAATTTGGTCACAGAACGAGTGTCTTCTTGTGGGCTATGGTCACATAAAAATATGTCATATGTGGCCGTAGGAGTTAAAAAGTGTGACCAAATGCTCTTTTAAGTGAGGTAAAATTCTATTTTGTGTGACTATTGTCCATGTAATGGCCAATTTATTTTTATGTATGTGTAGCTTTTTGCAACTATTTGGTCACACAACGTGTGTTTTTTTGTGGTCTTTGGTCAAATAAATTATGCCAGATGTGGCCGTAGGTGTTAAAAAGTGTGACCATATGCTATCTTACTTGAGGTAAACTTGTATTTTGTGTGATTATTGTCCATGCCATGGCCACTTTATTTTTAAGTATGTGTGGCTGATTGCAACCATTTGGTCACACAATGAGTGTCTTCTTGTGGTCTTTGGTCACATAAAATTATGCCATATGTGGCCGTAGGTGTTAAAAAGTGTGACCATATGCTCTCTTAAATGAGGAAAACTTGTATTTTGTGTGACTATTGTCCATGCACTGGCAACTTTATTTATAACTATGTGTGGCTGATTGCAACCATTTGGTTACACAACGAGTGTCTACTTGTGGTCTTTGGTCACATAAAATTATGCGATAAGTAGCCGTAGGTGTTAAAAAGTGTGACCATATGCTCTCTTAAGTGATGTAAACTTGTATTTTGTGTGACTATTGTCCATCCAATGGCCACTTTATTTTACAAGTATGTGTGTGATTGCAACCATTTGGTCATGCAACGATTGTCTTCTTGTGGTCTTTGGTCACATAAAATTATGCCATATGTGGCCGTAGGTGTTAAAAAGGGTGACCATATGCTCTCTTAAGTGAGGTAAACTTGTATTTTGTGTCACTATTGTCGATGAAATGGCCACTTTATTTACAACTATGTGTGGCTGATTGCAACCACTTGGTTACACAACGAGTGTCTTCTTGTGGTCTTTGGTCACATAAAATTATGCCATATGTGGCCGTAGGTGTTAAAAAGTGTGACCAAATGCTCTCTTAAATGAGGAAGACTTGTATTTTGTGTGACTATTGTCCATGTAATGACCACTTTATTTATAACTATGTGTGGCTGATTGCAACAATTTGGTCACAGAACGAGTGTCTTCTTGTGGGCTTTGGTCACATAAAATTATGTCATATGTGACCGTAGGTGTTAAAAAGTGTGACCAAATGCTCTTTTAAGTGAGGTAAACTTGTATTTTGTGTGACTATTGTCCATGAAATGGCGACTTTATTTTGATGTATGTGTGGCTGATTGCAACTATTTGGTCACGCAACGAGTGTCTTCTTGTGGTCTTTGGTCACATAAAATTATACCATATGTGGCCGTAGGTGTTAAAAAGTGTGACCATATGCTCTCTTAAGTGAGGTAAACTTATATTTTGTGTGACTATTGTCCATGAAATGGCCACTTTATTAATAACTATGTGTGGCTGATTGCAACCACTTGGTTACACAACGAGTGTCTTCTTGTGGTCTTTGGTCACATAAAATTATGCCATATGTAGCCGTAGGTGTTCAAAAGTGTGACCATATGCTCTCTTAAATGAGGAAAACTTGTATTTTGTGTGACTATTGTCCACGTAATGACCACTTTATTTATAACTATGTGTGGCTGATTGCAACAATTTGGTCACAGAACGAATGTCTTCTTGTGGGCTTTGGTCACATAAAATTATGTCATATGTGGCCGTAGGTGTTAAAAAGTGTGACCAAATGCTCTCTTAAGTGAGGTAAACTTGTATTTTGTGTGACTATTGTCCATGCCATGGGCACTTTGTTTTTATGTATGTGTGGCTGATTGCAATCATTTGCTCACACAACGAGTGTCATCTAGTGGTCTTTGGTCGCATAAAATTATGTCATATGTGGACGTAGGTGTTAAAAAGGGTGACCATATGCTCTCTTAAATGAGGAAAACTTGTATTTTGTGTGACTATTGTCCATGCAATGGCCACTTTATTTATAGGTATGGGTGGCTGATTGCAACAATTTGGTCATAGAACGAGTGTCTTCTTGTGGGCTTTGGTCACATAAAATTATGTCATATGTGGCCGTAGGTGTTAAAAAGTGTGACCAAATGCTCTTTTAAGTGAGGTAAACTTCTATTTTGTGTGACTATTGTCCATATAATGGCCACTTTATTTTTATGTATGTGTGGCTGATTGCAACTATTTGGTCACGCAACGAGAGTCTTTTTTGTGGTCTTTGGTCAAATAAATAATGCCATATGTGGCCGTAGGTGTTAAAAAGTGTGACCATATGCTATCTTAAGTGAGGTAAACTTGTATTTTGTGTGATTATTGTCCATGCCATGGCCACTTTATTTTTAAGTATGTGTGGCTGATTGCAACCATTTGGTCACACAATGAGTGTCTTCTCGTGGTTTTTGGTCACATAAAATTATGCCATATGTGGCCGTAGGTGTTAAAAAGTGTGACCATATGCTCTCTTAAGTGAGGTAAACTTGTATTTTATGTGACTATTGTCCATGCAATGGCCACTTTATTTATAACTATGTGTGGCTAATTGCAACCATTTGGTAACACAACGAGTGTCTACTTGTGGTCTTTGGTGACATAAAATTATGCCATATGTGGCTGTAGGTGTTAAAAAGTGTGACCATATGCTCTCCTAAGTGAGGTAAACTTGTATTTTGTGTGACTATTGTCCATGCCATGGCCACTTTATTTTTAAGTATGTGTGGCTGATTGCAACCATTTGGTCATACAAAGAGTGTCTTCTTGTGGTCTTTGGTCGCATAAAATTATGTCATATGTGGACGTAGGTGTTAAAAAGTGTGACCATATGCTCTCTTAAATGAGGTAAACTTGTATTTTGTGTGACTATTGTCCATGCAATGGCCACTTTATTTATAAGTATGTGTGGCTGATTGAAACAATTTGGTCACAGAACGAGTGTCTTCTTGAGGGCTATGGTCACATAAAAATATGTCATATGTGGCCGTAGGAGTTAAAAAGTGTGACCAAATGCTCTTTTAAGTGAGGTAAAATTCTATTTTGTGTGACTATTGTCCATGAAATGGCCAATTTATTTTTATGTATGTGTGGCTTTTTGAAACTATTTGGTCACACAACGAGTGTTTTTTTGTGGTCTTTGGTCAAATAAATTATGCTAGATGTGGCCGTAGGTGTTGAAAAGTGTGACCATATGCTATCTTACTTGAGGTAAACTTGTATTTTGTGTGATTATTGTCCATGCCATGGCCACTTTATTTTTAAGTATGTGTGGCTGATTGCAACCATTTGGTCACACAATGAGTGTCTTCTTGTGGTCTTTGGTCACATAAAATTATGCCATATGTGGCCGTAGGTGTTAAAAAGTGTGACCATATGCTCTCTTAAATGAGGAAAACTTGTATTTTGTGTGACTATTGTCCATGCACTGGCAACTTTATTTATAAGTATGTGTGGCTGATTGCAACCATTTGGTTACACAACGAGTGTCTACTTGTGGTCTTTGGTCACATAAAATTATGCGATAAGTAGCCGTAGGTGTTAAAAAGTGTGACCATATGCTCTCTTAAGTGATGTAAACTTGTATTTTGTGTGACTATTGTCCATCCCATGGCCACTTTATTTTACAAGTATGTGTGTGATTGCAACCATTTGGTCATGCAACGATTGTCTTCTTGTGGTCTTTGGTCACATAAAATTATGCCATATGTGGCCGTAGGTGTTAAAAAGGGTGACCATATGCTCTCTTAAGTGAGGTAAACTTGTATTTTGTGTCACTATTGTCGATGAAATGGCCACTTTATTTACAACTATGTGTGGCTGATTGCAACCACTTGGTTGCACAACGAGTGTCTTCTTGTGGTCTTTGGTCACATAAAATTATGCCATATGTGGCCGTAGGTGTTAAAAAGTGTGACCATATGCTCTCTTAAATGAGGAAGACTTGTATTTTGTGTGACTATTGTCCATGTAATGACCACTTTATTTATAACTATGTGTGGCTGATTGCAACAATTTGGTCACAGAACGAGTGTCTTCTTGTGGGCTTTGGTCACATAAAATTATGTCATATGTGACCGTAGGTGTTAAAAAGTGTGACCAAATGCTCTTTTAAGTGAGGTAAACTTGTATTTTGTGTGACTATTGTCCATGAAATGGCGACTTTATTTTGATTTATGTGTGGCTGATTGCAACTATTTGGTCACGCAACGAGTGTCTTCTTGTGGTCTTTGGTCACATAAAATTATGCCATATGTGGCCGTAGGTGTTAAAAAGTGTGACCATATGCTCTCTTAAGTGAGGTAAACTTGTATTTTGTGTGACTATTGTCCATGAAATGGCCACTTTATTAATAACTATGTGTGGCTGATTGCAACCACTTGGTTACACAACGAGTGTCTTCTTGTGGTCTTTGGTCACATAAAATTATGCCATATATAGCCGTAGGTGTTCAAAAGTGTGACCATATGCTCTCTTATGTGAGGTAAACTTGTATTTTGTGTGACTATTGTCCATGCCATGGGCACTTTATTTTTATGTATGTGTGGCTGATTGCAACCATTTGGTCACACAACGAGTATCTTCTTGTGGTCTTTGGTCACATAAACTTATGCCATATGTGGCCGTAGGAGTTGAAAAGTGTGACCATATGCTCTCTTAAGTGAGGTAAACTTGGATTTTGTGTGACTATTGTCCATGCCATGGCCACTTTATTTTTATGTATGTGTGGCTGATTGCAATCATTTGCTCACACAACGAGTATCTTCTAGTGGTCTTTGGTCTCATAAAATTATGTCATATGTGGACGTAGGTGTTAAAAAGGGTGACCATATGCTCTCTTAAATGAGGAAAACTTGTATTTTGTGTGACTATTGTCCATGCAATGGCCACTTTATTTATAGGTATGGGTGGCTGATTGCAACAATTTGGTCACAGAACGAGTGTCTTCTTGTGGGCTTTGGTCACATAAAATTATGTCATATGTGGCCGTAGGTGTTAAAAAGTGTGACCAAATGCTCTTTTAAGTGAGGTAAACTTCTATTTTGTGTGACTATTGTCCATATTATGGCCACTTTATTTTTATGTATGTGTGGCTGATTGCAACTATTTGGTCACGCAACGAGAGTCTTTTTTGTGGTCTTTGGTCAAATAAATAATGCCATATGTGGCCGTAGGTGTTAAAAAGTGTGACCATATGCTATCTTAAGTGAGGTAAACTTGTATTTTGTGTGATTATTGTCCATGCCATGGTCACTTTATTTTTAAGTATGTGTGGCTGATTGCAACCATTTGGTGACACAACGAGTGTCTTCTTGTGGGATTTGGTCAGATAAAATTATGCCATAAGTGGTCGTAGGTGTTTAAAAGTGTGACCATATGCTCTCTTAAGTGAGGTAAACTTGTATTTTGTCTGACTATTGTCCATGAAATGGCCACTTTATTAATAACTATGAGTGGCTGATTGCAACCACTTGGTTACACAACGAGTGTCTTCTTGTGGTCTTTGGTCACATAAAATTATGCCATATGTGGTCGTAGGTGTTAAAAAGTGTGACCACATGCTCTCTTAAATGAGGAAAACTTGTATTTTGTGTGACTATTGTCCATGCAATGGCCACTTTATTTATAACTATGTGTGGCTGATTGCAACCATTTGGTTACACAACGAGTGTCTACTTGTGGTCTTTGGTCACGTAAAATTATGTGATATGTAGCTGTAGGTGTTAAAAAGTGTGACCATATTCTCTCTTAAGTGAGGTAAACTTGTATTTTGTGTGACTATTGTCCATCCAATGGCCACTTTATTTTTTAAGTATGTGTGTGATTGCAACCATTTGGTCATGCAACGAGTGTCTTCTTGTGGTCTTTGGTCACATAAAATTATGCCATATGTGGCCGTAGGTGTTAAAAAGGGTGACCATATGCTCTCTTAAGTGTGGTAAACTTGTATTTTGTGTCATTATGCCACTTTATTTACAACTATGTGTGGCTGATTGCAACCACTTGGTTACACAACGAGTGTCTTCTTGTGGTCTTTGGTCACATAAAATTATGCCATATGTGGCCGTAGGTGTTAAAAAGTGTGACCATATGCTCTCTTAAATGAGGAAAACTTGAATTTTGTGTGACTATTGTCCATGCCATGGCCACTTTATTTTTATGTATGTGTGGCTGATTGCAACCATTTGGTGACACAACGAGTGTCTTCTTGTGGGATTTGGTCAGATAAAATTATGCCATAAGTGGTCGTAGGTGTTAAAAAGTGTGACCATATGCTCTCTTAAGTGAGGTAAACTTGTATTTTGTGTGACTATTGTCCATGAAATGGCCACTTTATTAATAACTATGTGTGGCTGATTGCAACCACTTGGTTACACAACGAGTGTCTTCTTGTGGTCTTTGGTCACATAAAATTATGTCATATGTGGCCGTAGGTGTTAAAAAGTGTGACCATATGCTCTCTTAAATGAGGAAAACTTGTATTTTGTGTGACTATTGTCCATGTAATGACCACTTTATTTATAACTATGTGTGGCTGATTGCAACAATTTGGTCACAGAACAAGTGTCTTCTTGTGGGCTTTGGTCACATAAAATTATGTCATATGTGGCCGTAGGTGTTAAAAAGTGTGACCAAATGCTCTTTTAAGTGAGATAAACTTGTATTTTGTGTGACTATTGTCCATGAAATGGCGACTTTATTTTGATGTATGTGTGGCTGATTGCAACTATTTGGTCACGCAACGAGTGTCTTCTTGTGGTCTTTGGTCACATAAAATTATGCCATATGGGGCCGTAGGTGTTAACAAGTGTGACCATATGCTCTCTTAAGTGAGGTAAACTTGTATTTTGTGTGACTATTGTCCATGAAATGGCCACTTTATTAATAACTA
Source organism: Centrapalus pauciflorus (assembly GCA_020465985.1). NCBI lineage: Eukaryota > Viridiplantae > Streptophyta > Magnoliopsida > Asterales > Asteraceae > Centrapalus > Centrapalus pauciflorus. The sequence goes on from JAANYP010008055.1 coordinate 56,282, forward strand.
TGTGTGGCTGATTGCAACCACTTGGTTACACAACGAGTGTCTTCTTGTGGTCTTTGGTCACATTAAATTATGCCATATGTGGCCCTAGGTGTTAAAAAGTGTGACCATATGCTCTCTTAAATGAGGAAAACTTGTATTTTGTGTGATTATTGTCCATGCAATGGCCACTTTATTTATAACTATGTGTGGCTGATTGCAACAATTTGGTCACAGAACGAGTGTCTTCTTGTGGGCTTTGGTCACATAAAATTATGTCATATGAGACCGTAGGTGTTAAAAAGTGTGACCAAATGCTCTGTTAAGTGAGGAAAACTTGTATTTTGTGTGACTATTGTCCATGAAATGGCCACTTTATTAATAACTATGTGTGGCTGATTGCAACCACTTGGTTACACAATGAGTGTCTTCTTGTGGTCTTTGGTCACATAAAATTATGTCATATGTGGCCGTAGGTGTTAAAAACTGTGACCATATGCTCTCTTAAATGAGGAAAACTTGTATTTTGTGTGACTATTGTCCATGTAATGACCACTTTATTTATAACTATGTGTGGCTGATTGCAACAATTTGGTCACAGAACAAGTGTCTTCTTGTGGGCTTTGGTCACATAAAATTATGTCATATGTGGCCGTAGGTGTTAAAAAGTGTGACCAAATGCTCTTTTAAGTGAGATAAACTTGTATTTTGTGTGACTATTGTCCATGAAATGGCGACTTTATTTTGATGTATGTGTGGCTGATTGCAACCATTTGGTCATGCAACGATTGTCTTCTTGTGGTCTTTGGTCACATAAAATTATGCCATATGTGGCCGTAGGTGTTAAAAAGGGTGACCATATGCTCTCTTAAGTGAGGTAAACTTGTATTTTGTGTCACTATTGTCGATGAAATGGCCACTTTATTTACAACTATGTGTGGCTGATTGCAACCACTTGGTTGCACAACGAGTGTCTTCTTGTGGTCTTTGGTCACATAAAATTATGCCATATGTGGCCGTAGGTGTTAAAAAGTGTGACCATATGCTCTCTTAAATGAGGAAGACTTATATTTTGTGTGACTATTGTCCATGTAATGACCACTTTATTTATAACTATGTGTGGCTGATTGCAACAATTTGGTCACAGAACGAGTGTCTTCTTGTGGGCTTTGGTCACATAAAATTATGTCATATGTGACCGTAGGTGTTAAAAAGTGTGACCAAATGCTCTTTTAAGTGAGGTAAACTTGTATTTTGTGTGACTATTGTCCATGAAATGGCGACTTTATTTTGATGTATGTGTGGCTGATTGCAACTATTTGGTCACGCAACGAGTGTCTTCTTGTGGTCTTTGGTCACATAAAATTATACCATATGTGGCCGTAGGTGTTAAAAAGTGTGACCATATGCTCTCTTAAGTGAGGTAAACTTATATTTTGTGTGACTATTGTCCATGAAATGGCCACTTTATTAATAACTATGTGTGGCTGATTGCAACCACTTGGTTACACAACGAGTGTCTTCTTGTGGTCTTTGGTCACATAAAATTATGCCATATGTAGCCGTAGGTGTTCAAAAGTGTGACCATATGCTCTCTTAAATGAGGAAAACTTGTATTTTGTGTGACTATTGTCCACGTAATGACCACTTTATTTATAACTATGTGTGGCTGATTGCAACAATTTGGTCACAGAACGAATGTCTTCTTGTGGGCTTTGGTCACATAAAATTATGTCATATGTGGCCGTAGGTGTTAAAAAGTGTGACCAAATGCTCTCTTAAGTGAGGTAAACTTGTATTTTGTGTGACTATTGTCCATGCCATGGGCACTTTGTTTTTATGTATGTGTGGCTGATTGCAATCATTTGCTCACACAACGAGTGTCATCTAGTGGTCTTTGGTCGCATAAAATTATGTCATATGTGGACGTAGGTGTTAAAAAGGGTGACCATATGCTCTCTTAAATGAGGAAAACTTGTATTTTGTGTGACTATTGTCCATGCAATGGCCACTTTATTTATAGGTATGTGTGGCTGATTGCAACAATTTGGTCACAGAACGAGTGTCTTCTTGTGGGCTTTGGTCACATAAAATTATGTCATATGTGGCCGTAGGTGTTAAAAAGTGTGACCAAATGCTCTTTTAAGTGAGGTAAACTTCTATTTTGTGTGACTATTGTCCATATAATGGCCACTTTATTTTTATGTATGTGTGGCTGATTGCAACTATTTGGTCACGCAACGAGTGTCTTTTTTGTGGTCTTTGGTCAAATAAATAGTGCCATATGTGGCCGTAGGTGTTAAAAAGTGTGACCATATGCTATCTTAAGTGAGGTAAACTTGTATTTTGTGTGATTATTGTCCATGCCATGGCCACTTTATTTTTAAATATGTGTGGCTGATTGCAACCATTTGGTCACACAATGAGTGTCTTCTTGTGGTCTTTGGTCACATAAAATTATGCCATATGTGGTCGTAGGTGTTAAAAAGTGTGACCACATGCTCTCTTAAATGAGGAAAACTTGTTTTTTGTGTGACTATTGTCCATGCAATGGCCACTTTATTTATAACTATGTGTGGCAGATTGCAACCATTTGGTTACACAACGAGCGTCTACTTGTGGTCTTTGGTCACGTAAAATTATGCGATATGTAGCCGTAAGTGTTAAAAAGTGTGGCCATATGCTCTCTTAAGTGAGGTAAACTTGTATTTTGTGTGACTATTGTCCATCCAATGGCCACTTTATTTTTTAAGTATGTGTGTGATTGCAACCATTTGGTCATGCAACGAGTGTCTTCTTGTGGTCTTTGGTCACATAAAATTATACCATATGTGGCCGTAGGTGTTAAAAAGGGTGACCATATGCTCTGTTAAGTGAGGTAAACTTGTATTTTGTGTCACTATTGTCCATGAAATGGCCACTTTATTTACAACTATGTGTGGCTGATTGCAACCACTTGGTTACACAACGAGTGTCTTCTTGTAGTCTTTGGTCACATAAAATTATGCCATATGTGGCCGTAGGTGTTAAAAAGTGTGACCATATGCTCTCTTAAATGCGGAAAACTTGTATTTTGTGTGACTATTGTCCATGTAATGACCACTTTATTTATAACTATGTGTGGCTGATTGCAACAATTTGGTCACAGAACGAGTGTCTTCTTGTGGGCTTTGGTCACATAAAATTATGGCATATGTGGCCGTAGGTGTTAAAAAGTGTGACCATATGCTCTTTTAAGTGAGGTAAACTTGTATTTTGTGTGACTATTGTCCATGAAATGGCGACTTTATTTTGATGTATGTGTGGCTGATTGCAACTATTTGGTCACGCAACGAGTGTCTTCTTGTAGTCTTTGGTCACATAAAATTATGCCATATGTGGCCGTAGGTGTTAAAAAGTGTGACCATATGCTCTCTTAAGTGAGGTAAACTTGTATTTTGTGTGACTATTGTCCATGCCATGGCCACTTTATGTTTAAGTATGTGTGGCTGATTGCAACCATTTGGTCACACAACGAGTGTCTTCTTGTGGTCTTTGGTCAGATAAACTTATGCCATATGTGGCCGTAGGTGTTGAAAAGTGTGACCCTATGCTCTCTTAAGTTAGGTAAACTTGTATTTTGTGTGACTACTGTCCATGCCATGGCCACTTTATTTTTATGTATGTGTGGCTGATTGCAACCATTTGCTCACACAACGAGTGTATTCTAGTGGTCTTTGGTCGCATAAAATAATGTCATATGTGGACGTAGGTGTTAAAAAGGGTGACCATATGCTCTCTTAAATGAGGTAAACTTGTATTTTGTGTGACTATTGTCCATGCAATGGCCACTTTATTTATAGGTATGTGTGGCTGATTGCAACAATTTGGTCACAGAACGAGTGTCTTCTTGTGGGCTTTGGTCACATAAAATTATGTCATATGTGGCCGTAGGTGTTATAAAGTGTGACCAAATGCTCTTTTAAGTGAGGTAAACTTCTATTTTGTGTGACTATTGTCCATATAATGGCCACTTTATTTTTATGTATGTGTGGCTGATTGCAACTATTTGGTCACGCAACGAGTGTCTTTTTTGGGGTCTTTGGTCAAATAAATTATGCCATATGTGGCCGTAGGTGTTAAAAAGTTTGACCATATGCTATCTTAAGTGAGGTAAACTTGTATTTTGTGTGATTATTGTCCATGCCATGGCCACTTTATTTTTAAGTATGTGTGGCTGATTGCAACCATTTGGTCACACAATGAGTGTCTTCTTGTGGTCTTTGGTCACATAAAATTATGCCATATGTGGTCGTAGGTGTTAAAAAGTGTGACCACATGCTCTCTTAAATGAGGAAAACTTGTATTTTCTATGACTATTGTCCATGCAATGGCCACTTTATTTATAACTATGTGTGGCTGATTGCAACCATTTGGTTACACAACGAGTGTCTACTTGTGGTCTTTGGTCACCTAAAATTATGCGATATGTAGCCGTAGGTGTTAAAAAGTGTGACCATATGCTCTCTTAAGTGAGGTAAACTTGTATTTTGTGTGACTATTGTCCATCCAATGGCCACTTTATTTTTTAAGTATGTGTGTGATTGCAAAAATTTGGTCATGCAACGAGTGTCTTCTTGTGGTCTTTGGTCACATAAAATTATGCCATATGTGGCCGTAGGTGTTAAAAAGGGTGACCATATGCTCTGTTAAGTGAGGTAAACTTGTATTTTGTGTCACTATAGTCCATGAAATGGCCACTTTATTTACAACTATGTGTGGCTGATTGCAACCACTTGGTTACACAACGAGTGTCTTCTTGTGGTCTTTGGTCACATAAAATTATGCCATATGTGGCCGTAGGTGTTAAAAAGTGTGACCATATGCTCTCTTAAATGAGGAAAGCTTGTATTTTGTGTGACTATTGTCCATGTAATGACCACTTTATTTATAACTATGTGTGGCTGATTGCAACAATTTGGTCACAGAACGAGTGTCTTCTTGTGGGCTTTGGTCACATAAAATTATGTCATATGTGGCCGTAGGTGTTAAAAAGTGTGACCAAATGCTCTTTTAAGTGAGGTAAACTTGTATTTTGTGTGACTATTGTCCATGCAATGGCCACTTTATTTATAACTATGTGTGGCTGATTGCAACCACTTGGTTACACAACGAGTGTCTTCTTGTGGTCTTTGGTCACATAAAATTATGCCATATGTGGCCGTAGGTGTTAAAAAGTGTGACCATATGCTCTCTTAAATGAGGAAAACTTGTATTTTGTGTGATTATTGTCCATGCAATGGCCACTTTATTTATAACTATGTGTGGCTGATTGCAACAATTTGGTCACAGAACGAGTGTCTTCTTGTGGGCTTTGGTCACATAAAATTATGTCATATGTGACCGTAGGTGTTAAAAAGTGTGACCAAATGCTCTGTTAAGTGAGGTAAACTTGTATTTTGTGTGACTATTGTCCATGAAATGGCCACTTTATTAATAACTATGTGTGGCTGATTGCAACCACTTGGTTACACAATGAGTGTCTTCTTGTGGTCTTTGGTCACATAAAATTATGTCATATGTGGCCGTAGGTGTTAAAAACTGTGACCATATGCTCTCTTAAATGAGGAAAACTTGTATTTTGTGTGACTATTGTCCATGTAATGACCACTTTATTTATAACTATGTGTGGCTGATTGCAACAATTTGGTCACAGAACGAGTGTCTTCTTGTGGGCTTTGGTCACATAAAATTATGTCATATGTGGCCGTAGGTGTTAAAAAGTGTGACCAAATGCTTTTTTAAGTGAGGTAAACTTCTATTTTGTGTGACTATTGTCCATATAATGGCCACTTTATTTTTATGTATGTGTGGCTGATTGCAACTATTTGGTCACGCAACGAGTGTCTTTTTTGTGGTCTTTGGTCAAATAAATTATGCCATATGTGGCCGTAGGTGTTAAAAAGTTTGACCATATGCTATCTTAAGTGAGGTAAACTTGTATTTTGTGTGATTATTGTCCATGCCATGGCCACTTTATTTTTAAGTATGTGTGGCTGATTGCAACCATTTGGTCATACAATGAGTGTCCTCTTGTGGTCTTTGGTCACATAAAATTATGCCATATGTGGTCGTAGGTGTTAAAAAGTGTGACCACATGCTCTCTTAAATGAGGAAAACTTGTATTTTCTGTGACTATTGTCCATGCAATGGCCACTTTATTTATAACTATGTGTGGCTGATTGCAACCATTTGGTTACACAACGAGTGTCTACTTGTGGTCTTTGGTCACGTAAAATTATGCGATATGTAGCCGTAGGTGTTAAAAAGTGTGACCATATGCTCTCTTAAGTGAGGTAAACTTGTATTTTGTGTGACTATTGTCCATCCAATGGCCACTTTATTTTTTAAGTATGTGTGTGATAGCAAAAATTTGGTCATGCAACGAGTGTCTTCTTGTGGGCTTTGGTCACATAAAATTATGGCATATGTGGCCGTAGGTGTTAAAAAGTGTGACCAAATGCTCTTTTAATTGAGGTAAACTTGTATTTTGTGTGACTATTGTCCATGAAATGGCGACTTTATTTTGATGTATGTGTGGCTGATTGCAACTATTTGGTCACGCAACGAGTGTCTTCTTGTAGTCTTTGGTCACATAAAATTATGCCATATGTGGCCGTAGGTGTTAAAAAGTGTGACCATATGCTCTCTTAAGTGAGGTAAACTTGTATTTTGTGTGACTATTGTCCATGCCATGGCCACTTTATTTTTAAGTATGTGTGGCTGATTGCAACCATTTGGTCACACAACGAGTGTCTTCTTGTGGTCTTTGGTCACATAAACTTATGCCATATGTGGCCGTAGGTGTTGAAAAGTGTGACCATATGCTCTCTTAAGTGAGGTAAACTTGTATTTTGTGTGACTATTGTCCATGCCATGGCCACTTTATTTTTATGCATGTGTGGCTGATTGCAACCATTTGCTCACACAACGAGTGTATTCTAGTGGTCTTTGGTCGCATAAAATTATGTCATATGTGGACGTAGGTGTTAAAAAGGGTGACCATATGCTCTCTTAAATGAGGTAAACTTGTATTTTGTGTGACTATTGTCCATGCCATGGCCACTTTATTTTTATGTATGTGTGGCTAATTGCAACCATTTGCTCACACAACGAGTGTATTCTAGTGGTCTTTGGTCGCATAAAATTATGTCATATGTGGACGTAGGTGTTAAAAAGGGTGACCATATGCTCTCTTAAATGAGGTAAACTTTTATTTTGTGTGACTATTGTCCATGCAATGGCCACTTTATTTATAGGTATGTGTGGCTGATTGCAACAATTTGGTCACAGAACGAGTGTCTTCTTGTGGGCTTTGGTCACATAAAATTATGTCATATGTGGCCGTAGGTGTTAAAACGTGTGACCAAATGCTCTTTTAAGTGAGGTAAACTTCTATTTTGTGTGACTATTGTCCATGTAATGGCCACTTTATTTTTATGTATGTGTGGCTGATTGCAACTATTTGGTCACGCAACGAGTGTCTTTTTTGTGGTCTTTGGTCAAATAAATTATGCCATATGTGGCCGTAGGTGTTAAAAAGTTTGACCATATGCTATCTTAAGTGAGGTAAACTTGTATTTTGTGTGATTATTGTCCATGCCATGGCCACTTTATTTTAAAGTATGTGTGGCTGATTGCAACCATTTGGTCACACAATGAGTGTCTTCTTGTGGTCTTTGGTCACATAAAATTATGCCATATGTGGTCATAGGTGTTAAAAAGTGTGACCACATGCTCTCTTAAATGAGGAAAACTTGTATTTTCTGTGACTATTGTCCATGCAATGGCCACTTTATTTATAACTATGTGTGGCTGATTGCAACCATTTGGTTACACAACGAGTGTCTACTTGTGGTCTTTGGTCACCTAAAATTATGCGATATGTAGCCGTAGGTGTCAAAAAGTGTGACCATATGCTCTCTTAAGTGAGGTAAACTTGTATTTTGTGTGACTATTGTCCATCCAATGGCCACTTTATTTTTTAAGTATGTGTGTGATTGCAAAAATTTGGTCATGCAACGAGTGTCTTCTTGTGGTCTTTGGTCACATAAAATTATGCCATATGTGGCCGTAGGTGTTAAAAAGGGTGACCATATGCTCTGTTAAGTGAGGTAAACTTGTATTTTGTGTCACTATAGTCCATGTAATGACCACTTTATTTATAACTATGTGTGGCTGATTGCAACAATTTGGTCACAGAACGAGTGTCTTCTTGTGGGCTTTGGTCACATAAAATTATGTCATATGTGGCCGTAGGTGTTAAAAAGTGTGACCAAATGCTCTTTTAAGTGAGGTAAACTTGTATTTTGTGTGACTATTGTCCATGAAATGGCGACTTTATTTTGATGTATGTGTGGCTGATTGCAACTATTTGGTCACGCAACGAGTGTCTTCTTGTGGTCTTTGGTCACATAAAATTATGCCATATGTGGTCGTAGGTGTTAAAAAGTGTCACCATATGCTCTCTTAAGTGAGGTAAACTTGTATTTTGTTTGACTATCGTCCATGCCATGGCCACTTTATTTTTATGTATGTGTGGCTGATTGCAACCATTTGGTCACACAACGAGTGTCTTCTTGTGGTCTTTGGTCACATAAAATTATGTCATATGTGGACGTAGGTGTTAAAAAGGGTGACCATATGCTCTCTTAAATGAGGTAAACTTGTATTTTGTGTGACTATTGTCCATGCAATGGCCACTTTATTTATAGGTATGTGTGGCTGATTGCAACAATTTTGTCACAGAACGAGTGTCTTCTTGTGGGCTTTGGTCACATAAAATTATGTCATATGTGGCCGTAGGTGTTAAAAAGTGTGACCAAATGCTCTTTTAAGTGAGGTAAACTTCTATTTTGTGTGACTATTGTCCATATAATGGCCACTTTATTTTTATGTATGTGTGGCTGATTGCAACTATTTGGTCACGCAACGAGTGTCTTTTTTGTGGTCTTTGGTCAAATAAATTATGCCATAGGTGGCCGTAGGTGTTAAAAAGTTTGACCATATGCTATCTTAAGTGAGGTAAACTTGTATTTTGTGTGATTATTGTCCATGCCATGGCCACTTTATTTTAAAGTATGTGTGGCTGATTGCAACCATTTGGTCACACAATGAGTGTCTTCTTGTGGTCTTTGGTCACATAAAATTATGCCATATGTGGTCGTAGGTGTTAAAAAGTGTGACCACATGCTCTCTTAAATGAGGAAAACTTGTATTTTCTGTGACTATTGTCCATGCAATGGCCACTTTATTTATAACTATGTGTCGCTGATTGCAACCATTTGGTTACACAACGAGTGTCTACTTGTGGTCTTTGGTCACGTAAAATTATGCGATATGTAGTCGTAGGTGTTAAAAAGTGTGACCATATGCTCTCTTAAGTGAGGTAAACTTGTATTTTGTGTGACTATTGTCCATCCAATGGCCACTTTATTTTTTAAGTATGTGTGTGATTGCAACCATTTGGTCATGCAACGATTGTCTTCTTGTGGTCTTTGGTCACATAGAATTATGCCATATGTGGCCGTAGGTGTTAAAAAGGGTGCCCATATGCTCTCTTAAAGGAGGTAAACTTGTATATTGTGTGACTATTGTCCATCAAATGGCCACTTTATTTATAACTATGTGTGGCTTATTGCAACCACTTGGTTACACAACGAGTGTCTTCTTGTGGTCTTTGGTCACATAAAATTATGCCATATTTGGCTGTAGGTGTTAAAAAGTGTGACCATATGCTCTCTTAAATGAGGAAAACTTGTATTTTGTGTGACTATTGTCCATGCAATGTCCACTTTATTTTATAACTATGTGTGGCTGATTGCAACAATTTGGTCACAGCACGAGTGTCTTCTTGTGGGCTTTGGTCACATAAAATTATGTCATATGTGGCCGTAGGTGTTAAAAAGTGTGACCAAATTCTCTTTTAAGTGAGGTAAATTAACTTGTATTTTGTGTAACTATTGTCCATGAAATGGCGACTTTATTTTTATGTATGGGTGGCTGATTGCAACTATTTGGTCACGCAACGAGTGTCTTCTTGTGGTCTTTGGTCACATAAAATTATGCCATATGTGGCTGTAGGTGTTAAAAAGGGTGACCATATGCTCTCTTAAGTGAGGTAAACTTGTATTTTGTGTGACTATTGTCCATGCCATAGCCACTTTATGTTTAAGTATGTGTGGCTGATTGCAACCATTTGGTCACACAACGAGTGTCTTCTTGTGGTCTTTGGTCATATAAAATTATGCCATATGTGGCCGTAGGTGTTAAAAAGTGTGACCATATGCTATCTTAAGTGAGGTAAACTTGTATTTTGTGTGACTATTGTTCATGGAATGGCCACTTTATTTATAACTATGTGTGGCTGATTGCAACCATTTGCTTACACAACGAGTGTCTTCTTGTGGTCTTTGGTCACATAATATTATGCCATATGTGGCCGTAGGTGTTAAATAGTGTGAACATATGCTCTCTTAAGTGAGGTAAACTTGAATTTGGTGTGACTATTGTCCATGCCATGGCCACTTTATTTTTATGTATGTGTGGCTGATTGCAACCATTTGGTGACACAACGAGTGTCTTCTTGTGGGATTTGGTCACATAAAATTATGCCATAAGTGGTCGTAGGTGTTAAAAAGTGTGACCATATGCTCTCTTAAGTGAGGTAAACTTATATTTTGTGTGACTATTGTCCATGCCATGACCACTTTATTTTTAAGTATGTGTGGCTGATTGCAACCATTTGGTTACACAATGAGTGTCTTCATGTGGTCTTTGGTCACATAAAATTATGCGATATGTAGTCGTATGTGTTAAAAAGTGAGACCATATGCTCTCTTAAGTGAGGTAAACTTGTATTTTGTGCGACTACTGTCCATGAAATGGCCACTTTATTTTTATGTATGTGTGGCTGATTGAAACCATTTGGTGACACAACGAGTGTCTTCTTGTGGGATTTGGTCACATAAAATTAAGCCATAAGTGGTCTTAGGTGTTAAAAAGTGTGACCATATGCTCTCTTAAGTGAGGTAAACTTGTATTTTGTGTGACTATTGTCCATGCCATGTCCACTTTATTTATAAGTATGTGTGGCTGATTGCAACCATTTGGTCACACAACGAGTGTCTTCTTGTGGTCTTTGGTCACATAAACTTATGCCATATGTGGCCGTAGGTGTTGAAAAGTGTGACCATATGCTCTCTTAAGTGAGGTAAACTTGTATTTTGTGTGACTATTGTCCATGCCATGGCCACTTTATTTTTATGTATGTGTGGCCGATTGCAACCATTTGCTCACACAACGAGTGTCTTCTAGTGGTCCTTGGTCGCATAAAATTATGTCATATGTGGACGTAGGTGTTAAAAAGGGTGACCATATGCTCTCTTAAATGAGGTAAACTTGTATTTTGTGTGACTATTGTCCATGCAATGGCCACTTTATTTATAGGTATGTGTGGCTGATTGCAACAATTTTGTCACAGAACGAGTGTCTTCTTGTGGGCTTTGGTCACATAAAATTATGTCATATGTGGCCGTAGGTGTTAAAAAGTGTGACCAAATGCTCTTTTAAGTGAGGTAAACTTCTATTTTGTGTGACTATTGTCCATATAATGGCCACTTTATTTTTATGTATGTGTGGCTGATTGCAACTATTTGGTCACGCAACGAGTGTCTTTTTTGTGGTCTTTGGTCAAATAAATTATGCCATAAGTGGCCGTAGGTGTTAAAAAGTTTGACCATATGCTATCTTAAGTGAGGTAAACTTGTATTTTGTGTGATTATTGTCCATGCCATGGCCACTTTATTTTAAAGTATGTGTGGCTGATTGCAACCATTTGGTCACACAATGAGTGTCTTCTTGTGGTCTTTGGTCACATAAAATTATGTCATATGTGGTCGTAGGTGTTAAAAAGTGTGACCACATGTTCTCTTAAATGAGGAAAACTTGTATTTTCTGTGACTATTGTCCATGCAATGGCCACTTTATTTATAACTATGTGTCGCTGATTGCAACCATTTGGTTACACAACGAGTGTCTACTTGTGGTCTTTGGTCACGTAAAATTATGCGATATGTAGCCGTAGGTGTTAAAAAGTGTGACCATATGCTCTCTTAAGTGAGGTAAACTTGTATTTTGTGTGACTATTGTCCATCCAATGGCCACTTTATTTTTTAAGTATGTGTGTGATTGCAACCATTTGGTCATGCAACGAGTGTCTTCTTGTGGTCTTTGGTCACATAAAATTATGCCATATGTGGCCGTAGGTGTTAAAAACGGTGCCCATATGCTCTCTTAAAGGAGGTAAACTTGTATTTTGTGTGACTATTGTCCATCAAATGGCCACTTTATTTATAACTATGTGTGGCTTATTGCAACCACTTGGTTACACAACGAGTGTCTTCTTGTGGTCTTTGGTCACATAAAATTATGCCATATTTGGCTGTAGGTGTTAAAAAGTGTGACCATATGCTCCCTTAAATGAGGAAAACTTGTATTTTGTGTGACTATTGTCCATGCAATGTCCACTTTATTTTATAACTATGTGTGGCTGATTGCAACAATTTGGTCACAGAACGAGTGTCTTCTTGTGGGCTTTGGTCACATAAAATTATGTCATATGTGGCCGTAGGTGTTAAAAAGTGTGACCAAATTCTCTTTTAAGTGAGGTAAATTAACTTGTATTTTGTGTAACTATTGTCCATGAAATGGCGACTTTATTTTTATGTATGGGTGGCTGATTGCAACTATTTGGTCACGCAACGAGTGTCTTCTTGTGGTCTTTGGTCACATAAAATTATGCCATACGTGGCTGTAGGTGTTAAAAAGGGTGACCATATGCTCTCTTAAGTGAGGTAAACTTGTATTTTGTGTGACTATTGTCCATGCCATAGCCACTTTATGTTTAAGTATGTGTGGCTGATTGCAACCATTTGGTCACACAACGAGTGTCTTCTTGTGGTCTTTGGTCATATAAAATTATGCCATATGTGGCCGTAGGTGTTAAAAAGTGTGACCATATGCTATCTTAAGTGAGGTAAACTTGTATTTTGTGTGACTATTGTTCATGCAATGGCCACTTTATTTAAAACTATGTGTGGCTGATTGCAACCATTTGCTTACACAACGAGTGTCTTCTTGTGGTCTTTGGTCACATAATATTATGCCATATGTGGCCGTAGGTGTTAAAAAGTGTGACCATATGCTCTCTTAAGTGAGGTAAACTTGAATTTGGTGTGACTATTGTCCATGCCATGGCCACTTTATTTTTATGTATGTGTGGCTGATTGCAACCATTTGGTGACACAACGAGTGTCTTCTTGTGGGATTTGGTCACATAAAATTATGCCATAAGTGGTCGTAGGTGTTAAAAAGTGTGACCATATGCTCTCTTAAGTGAGGTAAACTTATATTTTGTGTGACTATTGTCCATGCCATGGCCACTTTATTTTTAAGTATGTGTGGGTGATTGCAACCATTTGGTTACACAATGAGTGTCTTCATGTGGTCTTTGGTCACATAAAATTATGCGATATGTAGCCGTATGTGTTAAAAAGTGAGACCATATGCTCTCTTAAGTGAGGTAAACTTGTATTTTGTGTGACTACTGTCCATGAAATGGCCACTTTATTTTTATGTATGTGTGGCTGATTGAAACCATTTGGTGACACAACGAGTGTCTTCTTGTGGGATTTGGTCACATAAAATTGAGCCATAAGTGGTCTTAGGTGTTAAAAAGTGTGACCATATGCTCTCTTAAGTGAGGTAAACTTGTATTTTGTGTGACTATTGTCCATGCCATGTGCACTTTATTTATAAGTATGTGTGGCTGATTGCAACCATTTGGTCACACAACGAATGCCTTCTTGTGATCTTTGGTCACATAAAATTTTGCCATATGTGCCCGTAGGTGTTAAAAAGTGTGACCATATGCTCTCTTAAATGAGGAAAACTTGTATTTTGTGTGACTACTGTCCATGAAATGGCCACTTTATTTATAACTATGTGTGGCTGATTGCAACCATTTGGCGACACAACGAGTGTCTTCTTGTGGTCTTTGGTCACATAAAATTATGCCATATGTGGTCGTAAGTGTTAAAAAGTGTGACCATATGCTCTCTTAAGTGAGGTAAACTTGTATTTTGTGTGACTATTGTCCATGCAAAGGCCACTTTATTTATAACTATGTGTGGCTGATTGCAACCATTTGGTTACACAACGAGTGTCTTCTTGTGGTTATTGGTCACATAAAATTATGCCATATGTGGCCGTAGGTGTTAAAAAGTGTGACCATATGCTCTCTTAAGTGAGCTAAACTTGAATTTTGTGTGACTATTGTCCATGCCATGGCCACTTTATTTTTCTGTATGTGTGGCTGATTGCAACCATTTGGTGACACAACGAGTGTCTTCTTGTGGGATTTGGTCAGATAAAATTATGCCATAAGTGGTCGTAGGTGTTAAAAAGTGTGACCACATGCTCTCTTAATTGAGGTAAACTTGTATTTTGTGCGACTACTGTCCATGAAATGGCCACTTTATTTTTATGTATGTGTGGCTGATTGAAACCATTTGGTGACACAACGAGTGTCTTCTTGTGGGATTTGGTCACATAAAATTAAGCCATAAGTGGTCTTAGGTGTTAAAAAGTGTGACCATATGCTCTCTTAAGTGAGGTAAACTTGTATTTTGTGTGACTATTGTCCATGCCATGTCCACTTTATTTATAAGTATGTGTGGCTGATTGCAACCATTTGGTCACACAACGAGTGTCTTCTTGTGGTCTTTGGTCACATAAACTTATGCCATATGTGGCCGTAGGTGTTGAAAAGTGTGACCATATGCTCTCTTAAGTGAGGTAAACTTGTATTTTGTGTGACTATTGTCCATGCCATGGCCACTTTATTTTTATGTATGTGTGGCTGATTGCAACCATTTGCTCACACAACGAGTGTCTTCTAGTGGTCCTTGGTCGCATAAAATTATGTCATATGTGGACGTAGGTGTCAAAAAGAGTGACCATATGCTCTCTTAAATGAGGTAAACTTGTATTTTGTGTGACTATTGTCCATGCAATGGCCACTTTATTTATAGGTATGTGTGGCTGATTGCAACAATTTTGTCACAGAACGAGTGTCTTCTTTTGGGCTTTGGTCACATAAAATTATGTCATATGTGGCCGTAGGTGTTAAAAAGTGTGACCAAATGCTCTTTTAAGTGAGGTAAACTTCTATTTTGTGTGACTATTGTCCATATAATGGCCACTTTATTTTTATGTATGTGTGGCTGATTGCAACTATTTGGTCACGCAACGAGTGTCTTTTTTGTTGTCTTTGGTCAAATAAATTATTCCATAAGTGGCCGTAGGTGTTAAAAAGTTTGACCATATGCTATCTTAAGTGAGGTAAACTTGTATTTTGTGTGATTATTGTCCATGCCATGGCCACTTTATTTTAAAGTATGTGTGGCTGATTGCAACCATTTGGTCACACAATGAGTGTCTTCTTCTGGTCTTTGGTCACATAAATTTATGTCATATGTGGTCGTAGGTGTTAAAAAGTGTGACCACATGCTCTCTTAAATGAGGAAAACTTGTATTTTCTGTGACTATTGTCCATGCAATGGCCACTTTATTTATAACTATGTGTCGCTGATTGCAACCATTTGGTTACACAACGAGTGTCTACTTGTGGTCTTTGGTCACGTAAAATTATGCGATATGTAGCCGTAGGTGTTAAAAAGTGTGACCATATGCTCTCTTAAGTGAGGTAAACTTGTATTTTGTGTGACTATTGTCCATCCAATGGCCACTTTATTTTTTAAGTATGTGTGTGATTGCAACCATTTGGTCATGCAACGAGTGTCTTCTTGTGGTCTTTGGTCACATAAAATTATGCCATATGTGGCCGTAGGTGTTAAAAAGGGTGCCCATATGCTCTCTTAAAGGAGGTAAACTTGTATTTTGTGTGACTATTGTCCATCAAATGGCCACTTTATTTATAACTATGTGTGGCTTATTGCAACCACTTGGTTACACAACGAGTGTCTTCTTGTGGTCTTTGGTCACATAAAATTGTGCCATATTTGGCTGTAGGTGTTAAAAAGTGTGACCATATGCTCTCTTAAATGAGGAAAACTTGTATTTTGTGTGACTATTGTCCATGCAATGTCCACTTTATTTTATAACTATGTGTGGCTGATTGCAACAATTTGGTCACAGAACGAGTGTCTTCTTGTGGGCTTTGGTCACATAAAATTATGTCATATGTGGCCGTAGGTGTTAAAAAGTGTGACCAAATTCTCTTTTAAGTGAGGTAAATTAACTTGTATTTTGTGTAACTATTGTCCATGAAATGGCGACTTTATTTTTATGTATGTGTGGCTGATTGCAACCATTTGGTCACGCAACGAGTGTCTTCTTGTGGTCTTTGGTCATATAAAATTATGCCATATGTGGCCGTAGGTGTTAAAAAGTGTGACCATATGCTATCTTAAGTGAGGTAAACTTGTATTTTGTGTGACTATTGTTCATGCAATGGCCACTTTATTTATAACTATGTGTGGCTGATTGCAACCATTTGCTTACACAACGAGTGTCTTCTTGTGGTCTTTGGTCACATAATATTATGCCATATGTGGCCGTAGGTGTTAAAAAGTGTGACCATATGCTCTCTAAAGTGAGGTAAACTTGAATTTGGTGTGACTATTGTCCATGCCATGGCCACTTTATTTTTATGTATGTGTGGCTGATTGCAACCATTTGGTGACACAACGAGTGTCTTCTTGTGGGATTTGGTCACATAAAATTATGCCATAAGTGGTTGTAGGTGTTAAAAAGTGTGACCATATGCTCTCTTAAGTGAGGTAAACTTATATTTTGTGTGACTATTGTCCATGCCATGGCCACTTTATTTTTAAGTATGTGTGGCTGATTGCAACCATTTGGTTACACAATGAGTGTCTTCATGTGGTCTTTGGTCACATAAAATTATGCGATATGTAGCCGTATGTGTTAAAAAGTGAGACCATATGCTCTCTTAAGTGAGGTAAACTTGTATTTTGTGTGACTACTGTCCATGAAATGGCCACTTTATTTTTATGTATGTGTGGCTGATTGAAACCATTTGGTGACACAACGAGTGTCTTCTTGTGGGATTTGGTCACATAAAATTGAGCCATACGTGGTCTTAGGTGTTAAAAAGTGTGACAATATGCTCTCTTAAGTGAGGTAAACTTGTATTTTGTGTGACTATTGTCCATGCCATGTCCACTTTATTTATAAGTATGTGTGGCTGATTGCAACCATTTGGTCACACAACGAATGTCTTCTTTTGATCTTTGGTCACATAAAATTTTGCCATATGTGCCCGTAGGTGTTAAAAAGTGTGACCATATGCTCTCTTAAATGAGGAAAACTTGTATTTTGTGTGACTACTGTCCATGAAATGGCCACTTTATTTATAACTATGTGTGGCTGATTGCAACCATTTGGCGACACAACGAGTGTCTTCTTGTGGTCTTTGGTCACATAAAATTATGCCATATGTGGTCGTAAGTGTTAAAAAGTGTGACCATATGCTCTCTTAAGTGAGGTAAACTTGTATTTTGTGTGACTATTGTCCATGCAAAGGCCACTTTATTTATAACTATGTGTGGCTGATTGCAACCATTTGGTTACACAACGAGTGTCTTCTTGTGGTTATTGGTCACATAAAATTATGCCATATGTGGCCGTAGGTGTTAAAAAGTGTGACCATATGCTCTCTTAAGTGAGCTAAACTTGAATTTTGTGTGACTATTGTCCATGCCATGGCCACTTTATTTTTCTGTATGTGTGGCTGATTGCAACCATTTGGTGACACAACGAGTGTCTTCTTGTGGGATTTGGTCAGATAAAATTATGCCATAAGTGGTCGTAGGTGTTAAAAAGTGTGACCATATGCTCTCTTAATTGAGGTAAACTTGTATTTTGTGTGACTATAGTCCATGCCATGGCCACTTTATTTTTAAGTATGTGTGGCTGATTGCAACCATTTGGTTACACAATGAGTGTCTTCATGTGGTCTTTGGTCACATAAAATTATGCGATATGTAGCCGTATGTGTTAAAAAGTGAGACCATATGCTCTCTTAAGTGAGGTAAACTTGTATTTTGTGTGACCATATGCTCTCTTAAGTGAGGTAAACTTGTGTTTTGTGTGACTATTGTCCATGCCATGGCCACTTTATTTATAAGTATGTGTGGCTGATTGCAACCATTTGGTCACACAACAGATGTCTTCTTGTGGTCTTTGGTCACATAAAATTATGTCATATGTGGCCGTAGGTTTTAAAAAGTGTGACCATATGCTCTCTTAAATGAGGAAAACTTGTATTTTGTGTGACTATTGTCCATGCAATGGCCACTTTATTTATAACTATGTGTGGCTGATTGCAACCATTTTGTTACACAACGAGTGGCTACTTGTGGTCTTTGGTCACATAAAATTTTGCGATAGGTAGCCGTAGGTGTTAAAAAGTGTGACCATATGCTCTCTTAAGTGAGGTATACTTGTACTTTGTGTGAGTATTGTCCATCCAATGGCCACTTTATTTATAAGTATGTGTGGCCGATTGCAACCATTTGGTCACACAACGAGTGTCTTCTTGTGGTCTTTGGTCGCATAAAATTATGTCATATGTGGACGTAGGTGTTAAAAAGTGTGACCATATTCTCTCTTAAATGAGGTAAACTTGTATTTTGTGTGACTATTGTCCATGCAATGGCCACTTTATTTATAAGTATGTGTGGCTGATTGCAACAATTTGGTCAAAGAACGAGTGTCTTCTTGTGGGCTATGATAACATAAAATTATGTCATATGTGGCCGTAGGTGTTAAGAAGTGTGACCAAATGCTCTTTTAAGTGAGGTAAACTTGTATTTTGTGTGACTATTGTCCATGAAATGGCGACTTTATTTTTATGTATGTGTGGCTGATTGCATCTATTTGGTCATGCAACGAGTGTCTTCTTGTGGTCTTTGGTCATATAAAATTATGCCATATGTGGCCGTAGGTGTTAAAAATTGTGACCATATGCTCTCTTAAGTGAGGTAAAGTTGTATTTTGTGTGACAATTGTCCATGCCATGACCACTTTATTTTTAAGTATTTGTGGCTGATAGCAACCATTTGGTCACACAACGAGTGTCTTCTTGTGTTCTTTGGTCACATAAAATTATGCCATATGTGGCCGTAGGTGTTAAAAAGTGTGACCATATGCTCTCTTAAGTGAGGTAAACTTGTATTTTGTGTGACTATTGTCCATGTAATGGCCAATATATTTATAACTATGTGTGGCTGATTGCAACCATTTGGTTACACGACGAGTGTCTACTTCTGGTCTTTGGTCACATAATATTATGCGATATGTAGCCGCAGGTGTTAAAAAGTGTGACCATATGCTCTCTTAAGTGAGGTAAACTTGTATTTTGTGTGACTATTGTCCTTCCAATGGCCACTTTATTTTTTAAGTGTGTGTGTGATTGCAACTATTTGGTCATGCAACGAGTGTCTTCTTGTGGTCTTTGGTCACATAAAATTATGCCATATGTGGCCGTAGGTGTTAAAAAGCGTGACCCTATGCTCTCTTAAGTGAGGTAAACTTGTATTTTGTGTGACTATTGTCCATGCCATGGCCACTTTATTTTTAACTATGTGTGGCTGATTGCAACAATTTGGTCACAGAACGAGTGTCTTCTTGTGGGCTTTGGTCACATAAAATTATGTCATATGTGGCCGTAGGTGTTAAAAAGTGTGACCAAATGCTCTTTTAAGTGAGGTAAACTTTTATTTTGTGTGACTATTGTCTATGAAATGACCACTTTATATTTATGTATGTGTGGCTGATTGCAACTATTTGGCCACGCAACGAGTGTCTTTTTTGTGGTCTTTGGTCAAATAAATTATGCCATATGTGGTCGTAGGTGTTAAAAAGTGTGACCATATGCTCTCTTAAGTGAGGTAAACTTGTATTTTGTGTGATTATTGTCCATGCCATGGCCACTTTATTTTTAAGTATGTGTGGCTGATTGCTACCATTTGGTCACACAATGAGTGTCTTCTTGTGGTCTTTGGTCACATAAAATTATGCCATATGTGGCCGTAGGTGTTAAAAAGTGTGACCATATGCTCTCTTAAATGAGGAACACTTGTATTTTGTGTGACTATTGTCCATGCAATGGCCACTATATTTATAACTATGTGTGGCTGATTGCAACCATTTGGTTACACAACGAGTGTCTTCTTGTGGTCTTTGGTCACATAAAATTATGCGATATGTAGCCGCAGGTGTTAAAAAGTGTGACCATATGCTCTCTTAAGTGAGGTAAACTTGTATTTTGTGTGACTATTGTCCATCCAATGGCCACTTTATTTTTTAAGTATGTGTGTGATTGCAACCATTTGGTCATGCAACGAGTGTCTTCTTGTGGTCTTTGGTCACATAAAATTATGCCATATGTGGCTGTAGGTGTTAAAAAGCGTGACCATATGCTCTCTTGAGTGAGGTAAACTTGTATTTTGTGTGACTATTGTCCATGCAATGGCCACTTGATTTATAACTATGTGTGGCTGATTGCAACCATTTGGTTACACAACGAGTGTCTTCTTGTGGTCTTTGGTCACATAAAATTATGCCATATGTGGCCGTAGGTGTTAAAAAGTGTGACCATATGCTCTCTTAAATGAGGAAAACTTGTATTTTGTGTGACTATTGTCCATGCAATGGCGACTTTATTTATAACTATGTGTGGCTGATTGCAACCATTTGGTTACACAACGAGTGTCTTCTTGTGGTCTTTGGTCACATAAAATTATGCGATATGTAGCCGTAGGTGTTAAAAAGTGTGACCATATGCTCTCGTAAGTGAGGTAAACTTATTTTTTGTGTGACTATTGTCCATGCAATGGCCACTTTATTTTTTAAGTATGTGTGTGATTGCAACCATTTGGTCATGCAACGAGTGTCTTCTTGTGGGCTTTGGTCACATAAATTTATGCCATATGTGTCCGTAGGTGTTTAAAAGTGTTATCATATGCTCTCTTAAGTGAGGTTAACTTCTAATTTGTGTGACTATTGTCCGTGCAATGGCCACTTTATTTTTATGTATGTGTGGCTGACTGCAACTATTTGGTCACACAACGAGTGTCTTCTTCTGGGCTTTGGTCACATAAAATTATGCCAAATGTGGCCGTAAGTTGTTGGGAAAAATTCTAAGTAGTTCAAGCTGTTAGTTAGATTTCTCAAACTGTTTGTAGATTTTCTGTGTAAGTACAATGTTCATGTTGTTAGTTGAAGAAGTTCGAGCTGCCAGTGTAAAAGTTCAATCTGCCAGAGTAAAATCACTCAAGCTGCTCTGTTCAAGCTGCTTAGTGATTCAAGCCGCTCAACAGTTTCATAAATAGAAAGTGCTGATAATCAGGAAGAGATATTTACACGAAGATTCTAGCATATCTACTATCAGAGAAGTCAGAGTCCTTTAAGGAAACAAATCAGAAAGCATTATAAATACATAGAATACGTTTTTTCTATTGTAACAAGATTCTGCACGTTCAAGTCTGTAATTGCTTTTTCTTTAAGTTTTCATAAGCCTCTAAGGTTGTAAAACCCTAAGAACAACTTGTGTTCTTCGTCTAATCAATCAGATTAGAGGTGATTGTAATCTTTGAGTTCAGCAATACAAGGAACTTTGTTTATTCAATTATATTTATCTGCTATTGATTCTGAGTTTTTCTTAAAACAATTAAGTGTTATTCCGCAAACTTCTTAATTTGACTTTGATTCAATACAAGATTATTGGTTTATACTCTGATCATGAAATCATTTAATCTTAGGTAGTTACATTCTGATCCTGACAAGTGGTATCAGAGCCAGGTCGTTCTTTGTTTTCAAAGTCAGAAGCTTTCTTTTAAACTTTTTTTAATTTTCTGCAATGGAATTTGATAATAGCAGTAGTGGATCTGGGCAAGGACTCAAAGTGCCTATGCTCAAGCCCACTGAGTTTGAGATGTGGAAACTCAGGATTCAACAGCACATTCAATTCATTGATTATGCCATCTGGGAAGCTGTTGAATTTCCTCCTGCAGTTGATCCTGAACTTGATGCTGATGGCTAACCTATTAAAACTCCTCCAAAAACTGAACTTGAAAGAAAGGCTAGAATGAATGAATTAAAAGCTCTTACACTTCTACAAATAGCCATTCCTAATGCTTATCAACATCAGTTTAAAAAGTTTTATACTGCTCATTCTCTTTGGATTGCTTTAGAGAAAAGATTTGCTGGGAATGCGAGTACCAAGAGAAATCAAAAGGATCTCTGAAACAGCAGTATGAGAACTTTTCTGTTGGCAAGAATGAAAAGCTTACTCAAATCTTTGACAAATATAACAAACTGATAAGTGAATTGGAGAGTGCAAAAGTCAGCATGGATCAAGATGAAGTCAACAGAAAATTCCTTAGATCTCTTGGTGAAGATTGGACAGTCTATGCTGCTCAATGGAGAACAAAAGACACTCTTGATGAAATAGAACTAGATGATCCTTACAACAGTCTGAGAGTGTTTGAAACTGAGATTGACACTAAAAAGAAATCTTTTTCTTATAATCACAACACTGCTCTACTGTCATCTGAAAAATCTAATTGCAGTGATTCTTTTCAGGTGGTGATGGTAACTCTACTGAAGCTCACTATGAAGCTTTTGTTGCCAATGATGGACTGTTTGCTCTAAATGATGAAGATCTAGAACAGATTCATCCAGATAATCTAGAAGAGATGGATCTGAAATGGCAACATGCAATGCTGACCATGAGGGCCAAAAGGTTTCTGAAAAGAACTGGCAGATCCAACTTTCAAGGCAGAGTAGAAGGCAAACCAACTTTTGATAAGTAAAAAGTTGAGTGTTTTAAATGTCACAAGCTTGGTCACTTTGCCAGAGAATGCAGATCTCAAGGTCAACGGCCACCAAGACCTCAGCAGACCAATCAGGCTTCTTCATCACAAGCACTTGTCTCTCAAGAAGACCAATCAGGCTTCTTCATCACAAGCACTTGTCTCTCAAGAAGACAATGTGTTTGACTGGAGTGATCAGACAGAGGAAGAGTTCCAAAATCACGATCTAATGGCAGAAACATCAAATGTCATCTCCACTGAACTACCATCTGAGGTAAATTCTAAACTCTGCTCTCAAACATGCAAAAATATGGTTAAAAAGTACAGAGATCATAATGAGAGCATGTGTAAAACTCTAGCTAAGATGGAAGAAAGGAGGTATGAATACATGCAGGCCATAGAAGATCTTGAAAAACAGATCAATGACTATAAAGATAATGATATTCAAATGGGACATGATAGAACATATCATGATTGGGAGAAAAAGGAGCTGAATAAGAAAATTGAATCCCTAAATAAAAAATTAGATGAGACTGAACAAAAGGTGTTAGAGGCTAATAAGAAACTAGAATCTGTCAATATAGATCTAGGAAATTTCAAATTGGCAAATCAAAAGCTGGAACACCTAATGGAAGTCCAATTTAAAGATAGGGTAAAATCTCAGCTCAATCCCAAAGAAGTATAAGATACAGAGCCACTCCACCTTCATACAACAACAAATACATTCATCCAATGAGTGAAGTTGCTGATAGGCTTGTTAATGAACCATTAGATGAGTCTATGACCACTGTAGATCCTGTCCTTGAAACCAGTCCTGAATCTAAAGAAAATCTAGTTAAAACTGAAGAATGTGAATGCAAAGAAGCTAAGAAAGGACACAAAACAATGAGTGTACCTATAGCAGCCCCAAAACCCAGTAAGAAAGAAAAAAAAGATGAGTGTATGCCATGCTACTCCTCAGGTTTCTGTACCTTCTAACTGTAACACTGCATCTTCCTCAAAAGGTAATAAAAGGGGTAAATCTGTTCCAATCTGCACATGCCAAAAGCATGGTGTCCAAAAGTTTCCCAAACAATAGCAGGTAAGGGGAAATCAAAGGAACAAGAACCAGATATTATCCAATAAAACTGGTTCTCCAATCCAAACAGTCAAAAAATGTTTCCATTGTGGCAGGAAAAATCACTAGGCCAGAGATTACTTTTATAAAACATCTGTTGCAAAACAGACTATGATTCATAAAAAGACAAATTCTCAAAATTCAAAAAATTCAAATGCCAAACTTCCTGCAGCATCAGTTCCAAAGAAAACAGTTGATCACAGGTTCTCAAAAGTCAATAAAAAACAGTCCACACACCAAAAACAAGTTTTGACAAAGCCTAAATCAAGTTTTAAACAGATATGGTGTGTTATAGGCAAATCCTCATATCAAACTGTTAATACAAATGTTCAAACTGCTAAGCCTAATGTTGAAACTGTTAGTGCAAATTCTCAAGCTGTTAGCATTAAAAATACAGTTCAAACTGCTAAGCATAAAACTGGAACTGGCAATGAATCATCTGAGACTGTTAAAGCAAAGGATGGACAAAATACCTGGATACCTCATGTACTAACTAAATACTCCCCACAGAATCCATCAATGGATCTCACTAAGTATAAGAAGTCAAAAACAGTATTTAGTTATGTCAATGCACAAGGACAACCCAAAACCAACTTGGTTTGGGTTTACTCCACTACTAACTAAGCTTTTATTTGTGCAGGGCAACCACAGGTCACGGCATAAAACAAGATGGCGTTTGGACAGTGGATGCTCTCGGCACATGACAGGCAATTCTGAGTGCTTGTCGAATTTCAAAGGCTTTGAAGGAGGGTTTGTTGCATTTGGAGGAAACTCCAAAGGGGGTAGGGTTACAGGTAAAGGTACTGTAAATGCAGGCAACATGATTTTCAATGATGTCTTGTATGTTGAACACCTTAAGTATAACTTACTGAGTGTGTCTAAAATCTGTGACAAACATAATATTGTTTTGTTTACAGATTCTGAATGCATTGTCCTTTCAAAAGATTTTACAATTCCTGAAAATCTTGTTTTACTAAGAACACCAAGAAAGGACAATGTATACTATTTGGACACAGAATTTTTATCCAAATCAAGACTCTAAGCTGTTTAATATCCAAAGCATCATCCAATGAGTCTGCTCTTTGGCATAGAAGGATGTGTCAAATCAACTTCAAATCCATGAATGTTTTAGTCAAAAATAATTTGGTAAGAGGTTTACCACAAAGGAAGTTCATATGTGATGATCATTGTGTAGCATGTCTAAAAGGCAAGCAACACAAAACTTCTCATAAGGCCAAAGAAGTAAATTCAATTTCATCTGCTCTTCATCTGATTCATATGGATCTATTTGGTCCAACATCTGTTTTGAGTTTGAATAAAAGGGCTTACTGTTTAGTCATTGTTGATGATTTCACCAGCTTTACTTGGGTTTACTTTCTTAGGTCTAAAGATGAAACTACTGAGCTGGTTGTGTCATTTATTCTTAAGATAGAAAACCAATCCAACTCAAAAGTTAAGGTGATAAGATCAGACAATGGAACTGAGTTTAAAAACCATATCCTAAACAGTTTTTGTGAGTCCAAAGGCATTGCTAGGCAATATAGTGCACCAAGAACACGACAGCAAAATGGTGTAGCTGAAAGAAAGAACAGAACATTAATTGAGGCTGCTAGAACCGTGCTAGCTGATTCAAAACTGTCAATGACCTTTTGGGCAGAACCAGTAAATACAGCCTGTTATGTTCTAAATAGGGTTCAGATTGTTCAATCACAAGGGAAAACTCCATATGAGTTATTCCATAATAGACTACCTTTAATAGCCTTTTTCAAGTCTTTTGGTTGTCCATGTACGATTCTTCACTAAGACTCACTTAGGGAAGTTTGAAAGTAAGGCTGAAGAAGGTTTCTTTGTAGGATATTCAAATCAAAGCAATGCCTATAGAGTATATAACAGTGTGTCTAAAACCATTGAAGAAAGTGTCAATGTTGAATTTAATGAAAATACCGCAAATGTCAAAGGCACTGGTCCTAATTGGTTGTTTGATTTAGATTCACTAACAAATTCTCTGAGCTTTGCTGAGTATACTGCATAATCTGATGAAAACAGGATTGAAGTTGTCAGCACAAATTTTCATGCTGGTAGCACAAATGATCAAGCTGTTGGCACAATGTTTCAAACTGCTGCAGATTCAAATAAATGGGATGAGTATACAGTTATTCCACTTCTGTCTTGTGACCCTCCAGGGGTTCTGAATGATCAACATAATTCAAATCCAGACAATGAAGTGCAAATCCCATGTCCTGAGAGAACAGCTCCAACACAAAGGAAAACAGTCCCAGACTCCAGTCAAGGTGTTCCAGAAGCTGAACCATCAACTGGTTCTGATGGAGATGATACAAATCTTGGAACCTCTTTCCAAACAGATAGAGAGCCTACACTAAGGGTTCACAAGTATCATCCTCTCAATCAAATAATAGGTGATCCACGCACACCTGTGCAAACAAGGACAATGGTTCACAAGGAAACTACTGCTGCAGAACCAGTAGTTCCTGAATTTAGTCTAGCTGCATTTGAACATGCCTGTTTTATGTCACAGCTAGAACCTAAAAAGGAATCAGAAGCTTTGAAATATTCATCTTGGATTGAGGCAATGCAGGAAGAGCTTCTACAATTCAAAATTCCGAATGTATGGTCACTAGTTGATCTTCCAAAAGGTAAGAGAGCCATTGGTACAAGATGGGTGTTCAAAAACATGAAGGATGAGAGAGGGATAGTCATCAAGAACAAAGCAAGACTAGTAGCACAAGGGTACACTCAAGAGGAAGGAATAGACTATGATGATGTCTTTGCTCCAGTGGCAAGAATTGAAGCTATCAGACTGTTCCTAGCTTATGCAAGCTTCAAAGGCTTCAAAGTGTATCAAATGGATGTGAAGTCTGCTTTTCTGTATGGCACAATTGAAGAAGAAGTCTATGTGTGTCAACCTCCTGGATTTTAGGACTACAAGTATCCAGACAGAGTCTACAAACTTGACAAGGCCCTCTATGGACTGCACCAAGCCCCTAGAGCATGGTATGACACTCTGTCATCATACCTTCTACAGAATGGATTCAAGAGAGGTACTCTAGACAAAATATTATTCACAAAGTCCATCAAATCTGAGATTCTTCTTGTACAGATATATGTTGATGACATCATTTTTGGGTCAACCAGTGACAGTCTGTGCAAAGAGTTTGAGGCTTTAATGCATAAAAAGTTTCAAATGAGTTCAATGGGAGAACTCACCTTCTTTCTAGGATTGCAGGTCAAGCAGAAGCCCACAGGACTCTTCATAAGTCAATCAAAGTATGTTAAAGACATACTGCAAAAGTTTGGGTATAAGGATACCAAAGTTGCAAGTACTCCAATGGATCCTCACAAGCAGCTTCATACGGACAAAGATGGAGTAGATGTGGACATTCATCTATACAGATCCCTTATAGGATCCCTTATGTATCTAACATCTTCTAGACCTGATATTATGGTTGTTGTTTGTGTCTGTGCCAGGTATCAATGTTCTCCAAAGGACTCCCATCTGGTTGCTGTTAAGAGAATCTTTAGATATCTCAAAGGCCGACAACATTTGGGCCTCTGGTATCCTAAAGATTCTCCTCTTGAATTAACAGCCTATTCTGACAGTGATTATGGAGGATGCAACATTGACAGAAAATCCACAACTAGTGGATGTCAATATCTGGGAGCAAGATTGGTCTCTTGGTAGTGCAAAAAGCAAACAACTGTCTCCACTTCATCTACTGAAGCAGAATATGTAGCAGCTGCAAGTTGTTTCTCCCAAGTGATGTGGATTCAGAATCAACTGAGAGACTATGGTATGATTTTCCTATCCACTCCCATTTACATTGACAACTCAAGTGCAATTAACATTGTACAAAATCCAGTGAAATTTCGCAAAACCAAGCATATAGACATTAGATTTCATTTTATAAGGGACTGTAATGAGAATAAATTAATCCAAGTTACCAAGATTCATACTGATGATCAGTTAACTGATCTATTTACAAAACCATTTGATGTAGGTAGATTCACCTTCCTAGTATCAAATATTGGTTTGGTTAATATGGATTAATTTGTTTTTCTTTATTTTCTCTTATTCTATGAAAAATAATATCTGTCACATATGCTTGATTAAGGGGGAGTCATCGTTTCATTAGCAGTTGCTTAATTTTCAACTAACAGCTTGAGTATTTTCTCAAGCTGCTAGTTCATTTTCTCGGACTGTTAGTTGTTTCACTTGATCTGTCAAAGTGTGCAGGGTAATCTGGTAATTTCCATAAGTATGTGCGCGGGTTTAGATATTTTTAAAACCTTTAAAGGTTCCAGTTTCGTTCTATTGTAACTACCAATTGCAAAATATCTTCCACAACCCTTTTATTGATTATTTGAGTAATTCCCACGCACATCACTGAAACCCTAAGTCATCGATCATCAACGGAGTTTGTCAAAGAACACAACTGCCTACCCTACTCTCTCAAACACGCTGATCTTGAACCATTCCACGACATGATGGACTTCCTTCGAAGTTCCCATATCCATCATGCCCTCAATATCTATCCCACCATCTACATCTCTCATATTGAACAGTTCTGGAAACATGCCTCCCTCAAAACCGTTAATGGAGTCACATCTTTGACATCCAAAATTGATGGCATCACAGTTTCTATCACTGAGGAGATCATTCGTCAACATCTGCATCTTCAAGATGCCTCATGTATAACAGACCTATCCCTTACTGCTTTACATAATGGTCTTCATACCATAGGATATAGAGGTCCTGCTGAATCTTATACTTTCTTTAAATATAATTTTGCCCCTAAGTGGAAGTATCTTGTACATATTATTCAGCAGTGTATAAGCTCAAAAAGAACTGGTTGGTCAGAATTTTCATCAAATATAGCCACTGCCTTAGTGTGTTTATCAACGGGCCAACAGTTCAATTTTTCTAATATGATTTTTTAGGGTATGCTAAGGCATCAGGGCCTAAAACATGGGAAATTTTTGATGTATCCTAGATTTTTGGCTGAAATTATTGCAACAACTTGCAGTAATTTCAATGTACATAAAAGGATTCATGTTTCCCATAGGCACTCTTTACCATCAATAAAACGTCTTCTAAAAAGAAGTGCCAATGTTTTGTCTGTTGATGTCCCATTGCCTTCTGCAATGATGGGCATCATTCCAAGAAACAGAGGAGAGGGTCCTGAGCAGGCTCAGCCTAACATCACTACTTCACCCCCAGGACCCCAACCCACTCCTCATGATACTCAAATGCCTTCTGTTCCTATTGTTAAACTCACATCCCCACTCATATTATACAAAAGAAAAATAGGTTCAGGAGCTCCTTCCTCCTCAGTCGTCATACAATAGCCAAATATCCCTGTGCAGGACGACACTTCTGCATAGAATACCCAAAGGGCACCCACTGAGGACACTCCCAACCTTAATATGGAGGTGGACATCCCAATAGAGGATGTCCATATGGGTTCTGTGGCTGACACTACTATTGCTTCTGCACAAGAGGCACATGACAGTGTCAACATCATTAAGACCACACCCATGGCAACAGAAGGTGTGCAAGCACCATCTGGAAGTCCCTAGTACCAAGAACAGAGGGGCCTAGAGGTTTCTGCTTCTGGAATTCCTGCCAGTGATAGATCACAAGCACCACATTCGTTTGCTGATCTTGAGGATAGTCTGCAACTTATGCTATTGACGGATCCTCAGCTGCAACCTGTTATAGCTATGTTGGAATCCTATCAGTCCATCATTGCTGCACAGGGGGCACAAATCATCGCACTCAGACAGACAGAAGCTGCTCAAAATCAGAGAATGGATTATCTTCATAAGGGGTTCACCCTCTGTGGAAATAAGATCATTAAATTAGAGCAACTGATTCGAACCCACTTGGCAAAGGTTGTAGGTCCTCCTAACCAAACCAATGCATCTGAAAAGGGGGAGAATCAAGAGATCCCTCCATCAGTCCAAGCAACTCCTACTCCAACAGTCCAAGACTCTAGGCTAGCAGTCCCAACAGCTGATCAAGCTGTTAGCCTAACTCATGCTGCTCCTACAAGAACAACTGGAGTTTTTATCAGAGAAGGAACTCAGGCTCCCATCAGTACAGTCCAAACTACATCGTCTGCTACAAAGGATAAGGGCAAGGGCATTCTCATTGAGTCTCCAAAGCACAAATTTTTATCTAGAGAAGCCCAAATTGCCTATGATGCTGAAATTGCCAGAAAGATAGCAGAAGAACAAGATCAGATATTAGACCAGCAAACCCATCTCCCATTGCAAGATGATGAAACCTTAGGTGATTACCTAAGAGGGTTTGTGGTCAAGCAAAATGAAAAGAAAAGGAAAATGCCATCAGGGCATTCAAAGGCTGAGCATAGAAAGTTCTTGATCAATTTTACCTCTTCAGCTGATATCCCAAAGAAGATGGCTCAGTCCATGAGTACAGAGAGGCTGCAAGACAGCTGCTGGTGTGAGTGATCCTGCTCCTTCTGTTCAAGCTGCTGCTTCTAATCCTCAATCAGATACAATTTCACACGCAAAGCTTGATCAGGTTAAAAGGATATTTTTTGAACAACAGCTTCAGAAAGTGATGGATATTGAGAAGTCCTAAGACCAGCATGACTTCACAAAACCTCTTATTAATTACTGGTATGCTAAGCAAATGGACAAGATTGACTTAAGATATCAATTTATAGTAAGAAGAGAGTCTGGTCCTGAGGAAGAGTATAAGAGCTTAATGCATATAGTCCAAGGGATGACCTGAGATGAGCTCACAAGAATCCACCATTTTGGGTCTGTTACCCAAGTCAGATCCTCTCTTCCACATGTCAAGCAAGCTATCAAAGATCGGAAGAGCATTTTTGATCCTTAGTCAATAATGAAAGATATAGAAGATGCCAAGGAGGTGAAGATTGCACAAGTTGATCTGTTTGTCAAATCAAAGACTTACAGACTCAAATTTGCAAATGGATCCGGTATGTACTTCAATTTTGAATTTCTTGATCTTCTAAAGGCTTTGGTACTTCAGATGAGGTCAGTAAGAATATATTGTGATAGAGAAGATCTGAAGAAATAATTTTTGAAGGCAGTCAATCAGAAACTTGCACTGTTGTATGTTTTTGGAAGCCTTGGTTTGTAGAAAACATTTTTACTTTGTTTTATTTCCTTATTTGTATAGAACTTAAAGTCTTGTGTCAAGAATTTAAGTTAGGGGGAGATTGTTGGGAAATATTCTAAGTAGTTCAAGCTGTTAGTTAGATTTCTCAAACTGTTAGTAGATTTTCTGTGTAAGTACAAAGTTCATGCTGTTAGTTGAAGAAGTTCGAGCTGCCAGTGTAAAAGTTCAAGATGCCAAAGTAAAATCACTCAAGCTGCTCTGCTAGAGCTGCTTAGTGATTCAAGCCGCTCAACAGTTTCATAAACAGAAAGTGTTGATAATCAGGAAGAGATCTTTACACGAAGATTCTAGCATATCTACTATCAGAGAAGTCAGAGTCCTTCAAGGAAACAAATCAGAAAGCATTATAAATACATAGAATACGTTTTTCTATTGTACCAAGTTTCTGCACGTTCAAGTATGTAATTGATTTTTGTTTAAGTTTTCATAAGCCTCTAAGGTTGTAAAACCCTTAGAACAACTTGTGTTCTTCGTCTAATCAAACAGATTAGAGGTGATTGTAATCTTTGAGTTCAGCAATACAAGCAATTTTGTTTATTCAATTATATTTAATTGGACTTTGATTCAATACAAAATTATTGGTTTATACTCTGATCAAATCAAATCAGTTAATCTTAAGTAGCTACATTCTGATCCTGACATAAGTGTTAAAAAGTGTGGCCACATGCGCTCTTATGTGAGGTAAACTTGTATTTTGTGTGACAATTGTCCAGGCAATGGCCACTTTATTTTAATGTATGTGTGGCTAACTGCAACCATTTGGTCCCACAATAAGTGCCTTCTTGTGGGATTTGGTCACATAAAATTATGTCATATGTGGTCGTAGGTGTTAAAAAGTGTGACCACATGCTCTCTTAAGGGAGGTAAACTTGTATTTTATGTGACTATTGTCCATGCGATGACCATTTTATTTTGATGTTTGTGTAGGTGATTGCAACCATTTGGTCACTGAACGGGTGTCTTCTTGTGGGTTTTCGTCACATAAAATTATGCCAAATGTGGCTGTAGGTGTTAAAAATTGTGACCATATGCTATCCTGAGCGAGGAAAACTTGTATTTTGTGTGACTATTGTCCAGGCGATGGCCACTTTATTTTTAAGTATGTGTGGCTGATTGCAACCATTTGGTCACACAACGAGTGTCTTTTTGTGGTCTTTGGTCACATAAAATTATGCCATATGTGGACGTAGGTGTTAAAAAGTGTGACCATATGCTCTCTTAAATGAGGTAAACTTGTATTTTGTGTGACTATTGTCCATGCAACGGCCACCTTATTTATAAGTATGTGTGGCTGATTGCAACAATTTGGTCAAAGAACGAGTGTCTTCTTGTGGGCTTTGGTCACATAAAATTATGTCATAAGTGGCCGTAGGTGTTAAAAAGTGTGATCAAATGCTCTTTTAAGTGAGGTAAACTTGTATTTTGTGTCACTATTGTCAATGAAATGGCCACTTTATTTTTATGTATGTGTGGTTGATTGCAACTATTTGGTCACACAACGAGTGTCTTTTTTGTGGTCTTTGGTCACATAAAATTATGCCATATGTCCCCGTAGGTGTTAAAAAGTGTAACCATATGCTCTCTTAAGTGAGGTAAACTTGTATTTTGTGTGACTATTGTCCACGCAATGACCACTTTATTTATAAGTATGTGTGGCTGATTGCAACCGTTTGGTTACACAACGAGTGTCTTCTTGTGGTCTTTGGTCACATAAAATTATGTGATATGTAGCCGTATGTGTTAAAAACTTTGACCATATGCTCTCTTAAGTGAGGTAAACTTGTATTTTGTGTGACCATTGTCCATGCCATGGCCACTTTATTTTCTAAGTACGTGTGTGATTGCAACCATTTAGTCATGTAACGAGTGTCTTCTTGTGGGCTTTGGTCACATAAAATTATGCCATATGTGGCCGTAGGTGTTAAAAAGTCTGATCATATGCCCTCTTAAGTGAGGTAAACTTCTAATTTGTGTGACTATTGTCCATGCAATGGCCACTTTATTTTTATGTATGTGTGGCTGATTGCAACTATTTGGTCACACAACGAGTGTCTTCTTGTGGGCTTTGGTCACATAAAAGTATGCCAAATGTGGCCGTAAGTGTTAAAAAGTGTTACCATATGCTCTCCTAAGGGAGGTAAACTTGTATTTTATGTGACTATTGTCAATCAAATGGCCACTTTATTTTGATGTGTTTGTGGCTGATTGCAACCATTTGGTCATTGAACGGGTGTCTTCTTGTGGGTTTTCGTCACATAAAATTATGCCTAATGTGGCTGTTGGTGTTAAAAAGTGTGGCCATATGCTCTCCTAAGTGAGGTAAACATGTATTTTGTGTGACTATTTTCCAGGCCATGGCCACTTTATTTTTAAGTATGTGTGGTAATTGCAACCATTTGGTCACACAACGAGTGTCTTCTTGTGGTCTTTGGTCACATAAAATTATGTCATATGTGGCCGTAGGTGTTAAAAAGTGTGACCATATGCTCTCTTAAGTGAGGTAAACTTGTATTTTGTGTGACTATTGTCCATGCCATGGCCACTTTATTTTTAAGTATGTGTGGCTGATTTCAACCATTTGGTCACACAACGAGTGACTTCTTGTGGTCTTTGGTCACATAAAGTTATGCCATATGTGGCCGTAGGTGTTAAAAAGTGTGACCATATTCCCTCTTAAATGAGGAAAACTTGTATTTTGTGTGACTCTTGTCCATGCAATGGCCATTTTATTTATAACTATGTGTGGCTGATTGCAACCATTCGGTTACACAATGAGTGTCTTCTTGTGGTCTTTGGTCACATAAAATTATGCGATATGTAGCCGTAGGTGTTAAAAAGTGTGACCATATGCTCTCCTAAGTGAGGTAAACTTGTATTTTGTGTGACTATTGTCCATGAAATGGCCACTTTATTTTTATGTATGTGTGGCTGATTGCAACCATTTGGTGACACAACGAGTGTCTTCTTGTGGGATTTGGTCACATAAAATTATGCTATATGTGGTCGAAGGAGTTTAAAAGTGAGACCATATGCTCTTTTAAGTGAGGTAAACTTGTATTTTGTGTGACTATTGTCCATGCCTTGGCCACTTTATTTTTAAGTATGTGTGGCTGATTGCAACCATTTGGTCTCACAACGAGTGACTTCTTGTGGTCTTTGGTCACATAAAATTATGCTATATGTGGCCGTAGGTGCTAAAAAGTGTGACCATTTGCTCTCTTAAATGTGGAAAACTTGAATTTTTTGTGACTATTGTCCATTCAATGGCCACTTTATGTATAACTATGTGTGGCTGATTGCAACCATTTGGTTACACAATGAGTGTCTTCTTGTGGTCTTTGGTCACATAAAATTATGCGATATGTAGCCGTAGGTGTTAAAAAGTGTGACCATATGCTCTCTTAAGTGAGGTAAACTTGTATTTTGTGTGACTATTGTCCATGCAATGGCCACTTTATTTTTTAAGTATGTGTGTGATTGCAACCATTTGGTCACGCAGTGAGTGTCTTCTTGTGGGCTTTGGTCACATAAATATATGCCATATGTGGTCGTAGATGTTAAGAAGTGTGATCATATGCTCTCTTAAGTGAGGTAAACTTCTAATTTGTGTGACTCTTATCCATGCAATGGCCATTTTATTTATAACTATGTGTGGCTGATTGCAACCATTTGGTTACATAATTAGTGTCTTCTTGTGGTCTTTGGTCACATAATATTATGCGATATGTAGCCGTAGGTGTTAAAAAGTGTGACCATATGCTCTCCTAAGTGAGGTAAACTTGTAGTTTTTGTGACTATTGTCCATGAAATGGCCACTTTATTTTTATGTATGTGTGGCTGATTGCAACCATTTGGTGACACAACGAGTGTCTTCTTGTGGGATTTGGTCACATAAAATTATGCCATATGTGGTCGAAGGAGTTAAAAAGTGAGACCATATGCTCTTTTAAGTGAGGTAAACTTGTATTTTGTGTGACTATTGTCCATGCCTTGGCCACTTTATTTTTAAGTATGTGTGGCTGATTGCAACCGTTTGGTCACACAACGAGTGACTTCTTGTGGTCTTTGGTCACATAAAATTATGCTATATATGGCTGTAGGTGTTAAAAAGTGTGACCATTTGCTCTCTTATATGAGGAAAACTTGAATTTTGTGTGACTATTGTCCATGCAATGGCCACTTTATGTATAACTATGTATGGCTGATTGCAACCATTTGGTTACACAATGAGTGTCTTCTTGTGGTCTTTGGTCACATAAAATTATGCGATATGTAGTCGTAGGTGTTAAAAAGTGTGACCATATGCTCTCTTAAGTGAGGTAAACTTGTATTTTGTGTGACTATCGTCCATGCAATGACCACTTTATTTTTTAAGTATGTGTGTGATTGCAACCATTTGGTCAAGCAATGAGTGTCTTCTTGTGGGCTTTGGTCACATAAAATTATGCCATATGTGGTCGTAGATGTTAAAAAGTGTGATCATATGCTCTCTTAAGTGAGGTAAACTTCTAATTTGTGTGACTCTTATCCACGCAATGGCCATTTTATTTATAACTATGTGTGGCTGATTGCAACCATTTGGTTACACAATTAGTGTCTTCTTGTGGTCTTTGGTCACATAATATTATGCGATATGTAGCCGTAGGTGTTAAAAAGTGTGACCATATGCTCTCCTAAGTGAGGTAAACTTGTAGTTTGTGTGACTATTGTCCATGAAATGGCCACTTTATTTTTATGTATGTGTGGCTGATTGCAACCATTTGGTGACACAACGAGTGTCTTCTTGTGGGATTTGGTCACTTAAAATTATGGCATATGTGGTCGAAGGAGTTAAAAAGTGAGACCATATGCTCTTTTAAGTGAGGTAAACTTGTATTTTGTGTGACTATTGTCCATGCCTTGGCCACTTTATTTTTAAGTATGTGTGGCTGATTGCAACCGTTTGGTCACACAACGAGTGACTTCTTGTGGTCTTTGGTCACATAAAATTATGCTATATGTGGCCGTAGGTGTTAAAAAGTGTGACCATTTGCTCTCTTAAATGAGGAAAACTTGAATTTTGTGTGACTATTGTCCATGAAATGGCCACTTTATGTATAACTATGTGTGGCTGATTGCAACCATTTGGTTACACAATGAGTGTCTTCTTGTGGTCTTTGGTCACATAAAATTATGCGATATGTAGTCGTAGGTGTTAAAAAGTGTGACCATATGCTCTCTTAGGTGAGGTAAACTTGTATTTTGTGTGACTATCGTCCTTGCAATGGCCACTTTATTTTTTAAGTATGTGTGTGATTGCAACCATTTGGTCAAGCAATGAGTGTCTTCTTGTGGGCTTTGGTCACATAAAATTATGCCATATGTGGTCGTAGATGTTAAAAAGTATGATCATATGCTCTCTTAAGTGAGGTAAACTTCTAATTTGTGTGACTCTTATCCATGCAATGGCCAATTTATTTATAACTATGTGTGGCTGATTGCAACCATTTGGTTACACAATGAGTGTCTTCTTGTGGTCTTTGGTCACATAATATTATGCGATATGAAGCCGTAGGTGTTAAAAAGTGTGACCATATGCTCTCCTAAGTGAGGTAAACTTGTATTTTGTGTGACTATTGTCCATAAAATGGCCACTTTATTTTTATGTATGTGTGGCTGATTGCAACCATTTGGTGACACAACGAGAGTCTTCTTGTGGGATTTGGTCACATAAAATTATGCCATATGTGGTCGAAGGAGTTAAAAAGTGAGACCATATACTCTTTTAAGTGAGGTAAACTTGTATTTTGTGTGACTATTGTCCATGCCTTGGCCACTTCATTTTTAAGTATGTGTGGCTTATTGCAACCATTTGGTCACACAACGAGTGACTTCTTGTGGTCTTTGGTCACATAAAATTATCCTATATGTGGCCGTAGCTGTTAAAAAGTGTGACCATTTGCTCTCTTAAATGAGGAAAACTTGAATTTTGTGTGACTATTGTCCATGCAATGGCCACTTTATGTATAACTATGTGTGGCTTATTGCAACCATTTGGTTACACAAAGAGTGTTTTCTTGTGGTCTTTGGTCACATAAAATTATGCGATATGTAGTCGTAGGTGTTAAAAAGTGTGACCATATGCTCTCTTAAGTGAGGTAATCTTGTATTTTGTGTGACTATCGTCCATGCAATGGCCACTTTATTTTTTAAGTATGTGTGTGATTGCAACCATTTGGTCAAGCAATCAGTGTCTTCTTGTGGGCTTTGGTCACATAAAATTATGCCATATGTGGTCGTAGATGTTAAAAAGTGTGATCATATGCTCTCTTAAGTGAGGTAAACTTCTAATTTGTGTGACTCTTATCCATGCAATGGCCATTTTATTTATAACTATGTGTGGCTGATTGCAACCATTTGGTTACACAATGAGTGTCTTCTTGTGGTCTTTGGTCACATAATATTATGCGATATGAAGCCGTAAGTGTTAAAAAGTGTGACCATATGCTCTCCTAAGTGAGGTAAACTTGTATTTTGTGTGACTATTGTCCATGAAATGGCCACTTTATTTTTATGTATGTGTGGCTGATTGCAACCATTTGGTGACACAACGAGTGTCTTCTTGTGGGATTTGGTCACATAAAATTATGCCATATGTGGTCGAAGGAGTTAAAAAGTGAGACCATATGCTCTTTTAAGTGAGGTAAACTTGTATTTTGTGTGACTATTGTCCATGCCTTGGCCACTTTATTTTTAAGTATGTGTGGCTGATTGCAACCGTTTGGTCACACAACGAGTGACTTCTTGTGGTCTTTGGTCACATAAAATTATGCTATATGTGGCCGTAGGTGTTAAAAAGTGTGACCATTTGCTCTCTTAAATGAGGAAAACTTGAATTTTGTGTGACTATTGTCCATGAAATGGCCACTTTATGTATAACTATGTGTGGCTGATTGCAACCATTTGGTTACACAATGAGTGTCTTCTTGTGGTCTTTGGTCACATAAAATTATGCGATATGTAGTCGTAGGTGTTAAAAAGTGTGACCATATGCTCTCTTAGGTGAGGTAAACTTGTATTTTGTGTGACTATCGTCCTTGCAATGGCCACTTTATTTTTTAAGTATGTGTGTGATTGCAACCATTTGGTCAAGCAATGAGTGTCTTCTTGTGGGCTTTGGTCACATAAAATTATGCCATATGTGGTCGTAGATGTTAAAAAGTATGATCATATGCTCTCTTAAGTGAGGTAAACTTCTAATTTGTGTGACTCTTATCCATGCAATGGCCATTTTATTTATAACTATGTGTGGCTGATTGCAACCATTTGGTTACACAATGAGTGTCTTCTTGTGGTCTTTGGTCACATAATATTATGCGATATGAAGCCGTAGGTGTTAAAAAGTGTGACCATATGCTCTCCTAAGTGAGGTAAACTTGTATTTTGTGTGACTATTGTCCA
>JAANYP010008056.1:0-95000 GCA_020465985.1 Centrapalus pauciflorus
ACATGCCTTCCTTCTTCTGGTCAACTTGTAACCCCAAAAAGAAATTCAACTCCCCCATAGCACTCATCTCGAACTTAGACTTCATAACCTTCTCGAAATCCTTGCACATCTGTTCGTCTGATGATCCAAAAATGATATCATCGACGTACACTTGTACCAAGATAAAATGATCTCCCTTTCTCTTCACAAATAGAGTACTATCTATCCTACCCCTCTCAAAGCCATTTTCTAAAAGATGGTTGGATAGAGTCTCATACCATGCCCTAGGTGCCTGATGTAATCCGTAAAGAGCCTTATCTAAGCGATATACTCTCTCAGGATATTTTGGATCTGTAAACCCGGGCGGTTGTTCTACATACACCAACTCCTTCACTTTCCCATACAGGAAAGCACTCTTAACATCTAACTGATATACCTTAAATCCCTTGAAGGAGGCAAAAGCTAAAAACAACCTAATTGCTTCTAACCTTGCTACTGGTGCAAACACTTCGTTGTAATCGATTCCCTCCTCTTGGTTGAAACCCTTTACAACTAATCTCGCCTTGTTGCGCGTGGCTATACCCCGATCATCTCTTTTGCACTTAAAAACCCATTTGGTTCCTATTGCAATCTCCCCTCGAGGTAACGGAACTAACTCCCACACTTCTAGTTTCCTAAATTGTGAAAGTTCTTCCTGCATCGCTTCAACCCAGGAGTTGTCCTTAAGTGCCAGTTGCACATTTTTGGGCTCTACTTGCGATATGAAACACGAATATAGACATG
The DNA here is from genome assembly GCA_020465985.1 of Centrapalus pauciflorus. NCBI lineage: Eukaryota > Viridiplantae > Streptophyta > Magnoliopsida > Asterales > Asteraceae > Centrapalus > Centrapalus pauciflorus. Next base: position 763 of record JAANYP010008056.1, read on the forward strand.
TATGATATGCCTCGGAGTCGTTTATCATCGACAACAACACCGTGTTGTTATTTACACTACTCCGAGTCCTCACACCCTCGTTAGGATTTCCTATGATGCTATCTATAGGATGGTTCTTGTTAATCCTAGAGGTCTCTATTTCGTCTACCCTTAGATTATCTCCTAAGTTGGATCCTATTTCACCTAAAGGGGGAACAGGCTCAGCTTCCACATTCTCTTCCTCACGGACGTTTTCCTCAGAGGCAGAACTTGATGCTTGAGTCTGATTCTCAGTGTTAGGTTCTTCTGGATTAGCAACTTCTGGAGAACTATCTACAGTCGCAGTAGGCTCGGACGTAGATTCGAACGTGGTCCTCGGAAAAATATGGCCATCATCATTTAGGTGCAACGTCGCCAAGTCTTTTTCGATTGTACCTGCAGTATCATCCAAAGGAATGTTAAATGACTCAAATAACTTATCATAGTCAAAAATCCATTCCGGACCAGTTTGGGGTTCATGTGTATAACTTGTGACTTCAATATTATACACAATATCCACAGTACCACTCTTTTTGTTAAAAACCCGTTTGTTTGGTGAGTTTGGCACATAACCTAGGAAGTATCCTTCGTCAGCCTTTTCACCAAACTTCGGTTGATGTTTTGTTCTTAAAAGTGTGCATGGTACTCCAAACGGTTCGAATCCAGTTAAGTTAGGTGGCCTTTTATTCAAAAATTCATAACATGTTTTGTTCAATGATTTGACTGTAAGGACTCTATTTAAAATATGGCACGCGGTATTCACTGCCTCCCCCCAAAACATGGTAGGAAGCTTTGAATCCGAAAGCATAGTCCTTGCAGCCTCAATCAATGTTCTGTTTTTACGTGCGGCCACCCCATTCTGTTGAGGTTCATATGGTGCACTGAATTGATGCACGATGCCCTTTGATAGGCAATATACACCAATTACAGAGTTTTTAAATTCAGTCCCATTATCACTACGTATATTTTTAACCCTTGTTCCGTAGGAATTCTCCACTTGGTCTAAGAACCCGATGAGCTTTGTAGCCGTCTCGTCCTTCGTACCTAAAAAGAAACCCCAAGAAAACCGTGAGTAATCGTCAGTGATAACTAAGCAAAACCAACTACCTCCTATACTCCTTTTGTTGATAGGGCCGAAAAGGTCCATATGCAACAAATCGAATGTCGAGGTTATGGAGTTCAGCTTCTTGGACTTTTGTGTCTTTTTATGTTGCTTGCCCTTCATGCACGGTAGACACTTGTCTTCAAATTGAAAGCTCTTCAGAGGCACACCTTGCACCAAACCATTCTTCGTTATGTAGTTCATTTTCCTTAGGTGCAAGTGAGCCATGCGTCTGTGCCACAAAACCGATTCCGTTTCCGAAGCTTTTGATAGTAAGCAGATCGGACCCATCGAATTATCTGGCTTGTTCATGTCGAGCATGTACAAGTCATTCTTCCTTGGAGCCCGCATCAATATCCAATCTTCAGGTATCTTGAATCCCGGCTTTAGCACTAACGCCTCAGTGTCAGTAAATAACACCGAGTTCTTCTTATCACAGATTTGAGATACACTAATTAGATTATGAACCAGTTTATCAACGTGATAAACTTGATCCAATGTAATCGTCCCATTAGTGACTTCTCCAGTTCCAGTGATATTTCCTCCTTTGTTGCCCGCGAATGATACAAATCCCCTATTACCCCCCTTGAAGTCTGTGAGAAGACTTCTTTCCCCCGTCATATGCCTGGAGCAACCACTGTCGACGAACCACTTGTTGTTTGGACCGTAGTTATCTCCTGCACATGAAAGAAAATAGGTTAGTTATCACGGGGAACCCAAGCCATGACTGACTTGGTAATACCATTCTCGTCCACATACGTGAACTCTTTCAAGTACCCATCTCGCCTTTCAGGTGACTTGGGCCTTTGAACTGAATTCTGTTGTGGTGCCGAGTGATTTAGATTCACTCTTTGCCTTTGAGTAGGCATTTGTTGTGGTGCTCTAGAATAAGTCTTATTATAATGCATTTCAGACTGTGATCCCTGAGCTTTTACCGGAACATATTGTCTAACAGGAGTATGTGACCTAACTGGAGTGTGTGACCTGCTAGGTGTGGTGCTCCTATAGACTTGTTGAGGTGCTGACCTAGATTGATTAATGACACGATTCGGTGAATTTGTCCTAACCACTTCTTTTGGTCCAACCTTAACCGGTGTTTGTTTCACAACAGGTTTTGGTGCGGCCTGCACAGTTTTCTCGGTACTCTGAGAACTACTAGTGCTCGCCACACTTGGTGAGGGCTTAACAGGTGTTGGGTTCACTGTCTTAGGGGCAACATCTGCTTTCCTAAGTGGACAGTGAGAAGCAACATGCCCTTTCTCGTGACATCTAAAGCAAGACATCTTATCCATGGACTTTTTGGTTGTTCCCTTAGATCTAGGTGTCTCACTAGTGTCTACTTCCTTTGGTACATCTACAGTGTCTGTCTCTTCGACCTGGTCAGCCAATGAAATTTTCTGTTTTCCTGCAGGTGTTTCACTGGAGGAAGACACAAATTTCACTTTCTTGACCTTGACGGTTGAGTCAGTCACCTTAGGTGTATTTTCAACTTTAGGCTCAGGTGTAGGTTCAGGTAGGTCCTCTAAAACTACTGTCTTGTCAGTTTTCTCCTGAGGCTGAGGCACATAGTTATCATTGAAAGGTGGAGGAATTTCGTGAAAACCTAGACCTACAGGCTTCTTAGACTGTCTTTGGGAATCTAAGACTTTCCCTAGGTTTAGGCTCGAATTCCTAAACTTTTCCAGCTTGCTATTTGCCTCGGCTACCTTAACCTTGGTCTCGGCTAGCTCTATGTCCTTATCTTTCAGACTTTTGGTCAAGGCTTCTACATGCTCATACATAAGCTCTATCCTAACACACTGCTCACTCAGTTTGTCTTTTAGAACGATTACATCTTGAGCATCAGCCTTAAGCTTTTCTTTTAAATCTTGTTTTATATCATTTAGGCTAGCATTTTCTATTTTTAAGTTTTCATTTTGAGCAGCTATGGTCTTATGTGAGTCTAAGACTAGATTTAACCTATCGTTAGAACTAACACTTAAAGCACATAAATCACGAAATAGAGAGATAGAAAGACTAACCTTAGAGTTATCAGATTCCACGTTGGCCATCTGAGCAGCAAACTCCAGCACGGTCTGATCATTCGCTTTCTCTACCCACATCGGACTGTTTTCCCTTGTGGTCTGCTCATCTTCATCACAACCATTCTCCGTAACTTCAGCCATGAAAGCTCTAGCGTTGGACTCAGGATGTGAACTCCAGTCATAGGAACCATCTAGCTGTCTGTCAGAAGTGACATTGGATATCAGACCCGCTAGATTGGCTTGACCAGACGAAGAACTCGGAAGGTATCTCTGTTGGGACTGATTTTGGTACTGTCCTTGGTGCTGACTCTGTCCTTGGTATGATTCTACCTTCGGTCTTTGACACTCCCTCGCGAAATGTCCCAATCCCTGACAGTTGTAGCATTTGACCTTGGACTTATCAAATCCTATCCCCTTGTTATTCATCTGTAGATTTCTACCAGTTCTCTTTATGAATCTCTTAACCCTCTGGGTTACCATGGCCAGTTGCCACTTAAGATCCATTTCCTCTAAGTCATCAGGGTCGACCTGATCGTAGTCTTCATCCCAAAGAGCCGGATCATTGATCTTCCCTTGAACGCAATTTCCGTATGCGGCCACAAACGAAGCAAGCAGATTCAGATGTTCTTCCGCCGACTTTGCGCTCATTGGCATCTTAGAATAGCTCTGACTGGTCGATGCCTGTTGGACTTGAGGTTGCGGTTCTTCCGATCTTCCTAATCCTAAGAACGCGCGATTTAGTGAGTCTTCGGACTCTGGTGGCGATGACGTTTCTCCGGTGAAAAACGCTGTAGCACTCTTCTGATCAGCTGTCACTGATGATTTTGATGTCTTTCCAAAATACATAGCCGGATTTTGGACTTGCTCGTAATCAGTCTCAGCCTTTATCATTTCGAAGTGATATGCCCTCAACGTTCCCACGATGTCATCCAGTGATTGAGCATAGTATTTATCTTCATTCAGCTTAATCATTGCCACGTACATAGCCCATTTGGCTGGTAGGGCATCAAGAAGCTTGTTGTTCTTGTCACTGTCCGAGTACTCAATGCCATGACTTTCAAGCTCTGTTATCAGATGATAGAATCGTGTGATAATATCATCCAACTGTTCATCCTTAAGAGCCTTGAAAATTGCAAACTGTTGGGTCAACAGCTCTGTACGCTTTCTACGCACCCGTGGATTACCCTCACACCTTTTCTGCAGAGACTCCCAAAGTTCTTTTGACGTCCTCTGAGTCCGAAATGTGTGCAAGATATCTTGAGGTAACGCCATACGGATAATAGAGAAAGCCTTGTTTTCAGCTTCAAATAGTTTCTTGTCATCCTCTTTCATCATCTGGTATGACAGAACCTTTTGACGGCCTTCAACCTCAGAAACTGGTGGAATGTACCCTTCATCAATGCACACCCACATGCGCATATCGTTGAATCGTACAAAATCCGTAAATCTGTCCTTCCACCAGTAGTAATCCTCAACTTTCATCAGCTTAGGTGGTGCATTGGCCTTCCCAACTTCGTGATCCATTTCAAGGAATTTCTGAAGGTTTGACATCTTTTCTGAAACAAATTGAATTTAGACTTAATTAATTTAATTCGAAACTAATGTGGATTAACTCTTTCGAATCTAGATAGATTCGAATTAAATTAGATTCCAATTTCTTTGGTATTAAATTCGATTAAGTAACTTAATTCAATTAGATTCGAAATTATGGCAGATTCGAACAATCCTTAGATTCGAAGATTTGAGAGATTCGAAGGACCCCTTAGACTCGAAGACCCTTAGAATCGAAGGCACAACAGAATCGAAATTTCAGCAGAATCGAAGCAAAGACTCGAAACAGTAACACACTCGAAACAAACTCGAAACAATATAGACTCGAGATCCAATTCGAATGTAATAACAGATTCGAAACACCACAGACTCGAAACTGACTGAAATTGACTCGAAAGGAGCGTATTTTGGTTAGACTCGAAAATAAAGTAAAACCCTAATTACCCCTATAGATTCGAGCGCCGCAAACTCGAAAAACGGCTAACACTTTGATTTTTTGACGTTTTACGGATTAAATCACTATTTTTCAAACGAAAAATAATGATTTCGACCAAAAACGTGAAAAACGACAAAGTGTTTCCCGAATATGAATTTGCTAAGCTCAAAAACACGTTTTTTGAGAGAAAAACCGTCCAACTAGCGTCAAGAAACCTAGAATGTATCTGATGAACACGAAGAACACCACGAACACTCCGTAGGCTCTGATACCACTTGTAAGGTCTACCACTGCAAGATCTATCTAGACGCGGATCCGTTAACGAGTGCGGAATCCTCGTTGACGGTTAGACGGACAACTCTCAACCAACGGAAACACGGAGACTATTAGACGCTGAACGAACGACACACGAACGATCCTACGTACTAATTCTCTCCGAAACGGGACTCACCTAGCTGATAAACTCGAGATCGCCTATTGCTTAATTCCTCACGAATTCTGCCAAAGGTCTGCTAATGATTCGAGTCTATCCCTAATTATAGACCCTGATTCGAGTCTGTTGTGGGCCAACCTCGAATCTGGCCTAAGGCCCTATTCGAATCTGTCCATCTGACAGATTCGAATCTAACCTATATTCGAATCTATGGATACATTCGAATCTATCACAGATTCGAATGCCTTCCTTAACCTATTCGAATCTAGCCAATACACTTAAACACTTAAGTGATGAAACTTATGTTTTAACTTATGCTTGACATAATCTTTGACCTTTATGTTTGAACTTCTTGTAATATGTTACATCAAGTTCAAACACACAATCAATAACATACAAACACATATTAAACATATATATCAAAATACTGGTTAACTCAGAATATTACCTAAATCATAATCGATTAGACTGCTATCGTCACACAGGGTGTACCAACATGGCACAGCCGAACCTATCACCCTGACCCTAACAACGAACACATTACCGGTGACATCGAGGACCATACTATTGAAATTCCAATCAAAAATTTTCACCATATCCTTTGCCTCCCTCGCCGCCGCGATTTCCCAGGTCGTCCTGAATACGACGAAGATTTGCCTGAGGAACAGATCTGCAGAGAAATACAACAATTGGGCTATGATGGTGAATTTCGAAAGGCTTCCGAATTTTTCCGAATAAAGCTCCAAGGCCATTGGTACTACATGTACTCGATTTTAGACCAATGCCTTACCGTTAAAGCCTCCTGCACTGACCGAGCAAGTCTGTGAATCCTCCAGATCTTTCACAGCCTAGCATACAACCGCCATCACAATATGTCTGGTCGCTGTGGACCGAACTAATTGAAGTCATTCAGGACTAGGGACTCGTCGGGCCAGAAAATTTGTCCCAGCCCAGTGGTTTCTTCAACTTATCATCTCTCACTGCATTACAAAAATTCCAAATATCTGTCGTAGAGATCACGAACAGGGGGTCCGAGACTATCAGATAAAGTACTTTCATGATCCTATCTCACCCCCCGGGATTCAAGTCAGGCTAATTCCTGAGAGCTCCTCGCGTATGCGGATCAAGAATCTCAGGCTATTAGGACCTTTAGAGAGAGTTGCTCCAAAGGCTCAGCCAGGACCCGCTAAGCCTGCCCAAGGAGCCCACCCTGAGATGTTAGGTTTAGTGGGAGCTGAGAGAGAAAATGTTGAAGAGAAGGGTGAAGAGGGTAGAGGGCCTGAGATTGCTGAGGCAGGAGACCAAGAAAGTGAGGAAACGCATACTGCACATCTTTCTCCTCTAAGAATTTCATCTCCTCATAATGATGATGACGATGATGATGATGATGTCACTCCCCCGCTCAAATTCAAACGCGTTCTCTCACAACATTGCGAGAGATCGACAAAAGTCGAGGGGGAGTTAGGACTATAGCTGAGAGAACCAAGCCACAGATAAGTCTGGCAGCCACATCTGCTACTGGCGCTCATGTGTTGGACGCCGGTATTGAAGAAGACGCCATTAGCCTAGTGGCGCATGCACGTACCCCAACCAACCACTCACCAGCTTCTCAACAAGCCAGTGTTTCAATTTTCCACGGGGAACGACCACATGATCTATCGGCAACTCATTTGGAGTTTACGGATATTGAACAAGGCAGAAAAGAGCCCCAGTCACCGCCTTCAATTCCCACACAATCGAGTCTAGAGCCCTTTGCTATTGACAAATCTTTGGCTAGGACACTCGAGTCACTTCATAAGCAACGTCTGAGTGACGTTTCCGGAACACTTGGAGCTGTGCACACTGAAAGTGCACCGGCAATGATTAGTAGAAGTCCTGTCATGGCCACATCACAGCCAGCTATGAGCACAGGCCATCAAGGGACCTCTTCGGAGTCTACCGCGATGCAACCGGAAAGCCTAAGTGGCACCGGGTTACACTCGGACTCTGTGTCCAAAACCGAGTTCGCTGAGTTCAAGGCGCTCATGTCACAACAATTAAGTGACATGTTCACCTTTATGACTCAGCAACCGGTAATCGCACAAGCTCCTTCTCTATACGAAGCAAAGCGAACCTTTCACTCATTGCTCAGAGCTTCATCAAACATGTCTGCAACAAATGCCCTAATTCTGGAGCATCTGAATAACAAAGATTCCGGGTCCTCACCTTCTCAATCAACAAATCCTCTGGTTAATCAAATGGTTGAGCGCCTAAAATTCATCGCTGAATCTTGCCAAATCGCTGCCCAATGTACCAAAAGGAAGCATGATAATCAGGATGATCCTGATCAGCATGAGGGGGAGAAAAGATCTAAAGTCACCGGTAAAGCCCCCATGATATTCGAAAAATCTGCTCCGTCAAGTCCAAGACAGTCTGCACCGGCTCGCCATTCGGGGCCTAATGAATCAGAAGCAGAGCTCCCAGCTAAATCACTTGAGGAAACAATCTCAGGCACTCATCTAACTCTTGCTGTCTGGGAAGAACCCAAAGACTTCACAGCCTTTGTTGAAGAAGAAGAGAATTTGACCGCTGTTCCTCTGGGGATGTTCGATCTAACAGAAGTAATTATATTAGAACCCGATGAAGAGGAAAAGGAAGCGAAGGAAGATCAGTTGAAAGAGTCTCTGCGTATCGAATATGCTGGTGAAGAAGGCGTAGATCCACAAGAATTTGAGTTCGAATTCCCTTCTAATGATCCAGTACATCTTAACCATCTCCATCTCCTGATCAAGTGCCGTCTCCAGCTCCAGCTCATCTAGTCCAACAAGGCTTCGCCAGTCCATTAATAATTCTAGTGGTTCCCGACCAATCTTTTGAGCCTGCTAAATCTACAAGAAGATACCCTATCTTTCAGGAGCGCTCCGATGTTCCAACTCCTTCCTCTGCTGCCCCAAATGTCCTTAAAGAAATCTCAAGGCTGCAAGCAGGGATGTCTGGAGGTGCTAGTACTTCTCAAAAACGAGAAGAACGACACACTGAAAGGCTAACTGCCCAAGCTATTGACTAGGTAAAGCAGAGGGTCAGGAGCCCGTATATGGAGGAAAAGTTCAAAAGGATGTTTGTTCGGCAAGTAAAAACTGTCACAACTCATCTAATTTGGTCTCTAGAAGGCATGGAGTAAAGGGATAGGTCGGTATATGTTGTTATGGCCGGATCGTTGAGAAAGAGCAAAGAATCAGTAAGAAGCAGGTCACCGATCGTAAAAGTCATAATGATTAAGTTTGACAAGTTCTTAAGCATCTTCCATCCAATATTTGAAGTAAAACGTGAAGACAGAACTTTCTCTACTTTCAACGAGGCAGATTTTCCTAATCTATTTTTGCAGGATCTCGAATTTCTTTATCTGCACCTGCTGCACAACAAAAGCAGTGATCCAATTCATCAAAACGCTCAAAGATGCGTCATCGAATTTCTTCGAAGGAATCTTACTTTGTCTCTAATCTTTGATTTCCAAATGGTGTTAGAAGCAAGGCAAAGAAAAGTTAATCTGCTTGAGCCAAATCAAGATACTCAGGGCCAAAAACGTTTGTCTGTTTTGAAAGTAACCACATCACCAACGGTCGGAGTAGTCTACTTGAACTCTCAAAGAAAGAAGGCACTCATGAGAAGAGATGAACTCGAGAAGTACTGTGACGGCACTCTATACATGGTCTGAAAGATGCTGATGATCAGGATAGATAATCTGAAAGAAGCTCTAAAGCTCGGAACAATGATATGGGAACTTAAAGTCGTACTTAAACTTGTCGGATACTTCCAACAAGATGTCCGAGATAAGCTAGAGTACAGGATGATGATCAGACGCCTTGACCGATATTATTGATCAGAGGAAGCTAATTACAAACATGAAGCCGCGATCTAAAAGCTAATCACAAAGGGGGAGAATGTTAGATCTAGAATTGTGATAGTTTCAGTGTTCTAGATGTAAAAAATGAAACTTAGTTTTGTGCTTATTTTGTAAGGATTCAAACTTTAATGTAAATGGGTTAAAAGACCAAAAGCTCAACCCATGGGTATGGATAGTATTTTGATCCGTTTATGTTTGCTTATAAATTAATGATTTCTAGGTTTTCTATGTAATCTTTCAGCTCATTTTGTACGTACGATTGAAGTGCAAATTAAGGTTTCCCTAATCCTTTGAGTGTTCTTATTGTTCTTATTATATTCATGTTATTGTTCTTCATGTTCTTCATATTATTGATAATCTTGTTGAATATTGAATGAATGCTTCTAATATGGGAATTACAGAGTTTCATTTTTGTTTAACCGAGATTGGTTCTAATTCATACAAGTTTCTTCATTCATTAACCGAGTTTGGTCTCATATACTTTGAGTTTCATTGTGAGACCTTCGAGTTTCATACATCATAATTGGAGTTTTGACTGTATGACCTTTACTGCTTAAATTGGCCATAACTTTTCACTGGAACATCGTTACAAAGCCTACCATACACCAAAAAGAAGCTTGAACCGAGATCTACGATTTCTAGAATGGGCAAAGCCAGTTAGGGCAATTTTTTAGGCCTAATTCTACTCCAGAAAAAAGTTACATGCATTTTTCTACAGAAAAGCTAAAATTTCAACGTCAAAAAGTCAATTCAGAGCTGATTTTCAACAAGTTATCATTCACAAATATATTTTTCAGGGTTTTAATCAGAAATCACTCATCAAAAGTCCATAAAAGATCTTGTAAGATTCAATATTAGCAATTCAAAATGGCAAATGATCATGATCACTTTTTGAATCTTACAAAGTCTGAGCTGATTGTCAAACTTACTGAATCTGAACAGATTCGTAAGAGCAATTATGATATTCTTGTTCAATTAAATACAGATAAAGCTTTTGTTTTAAATGATGTCACAAGATTGAAAGAACAAGTTTTAAATTTTGAATAAAACCATAAAGTTTTAAATTCTGAGATACATATGCTTAAATTGAGAATGTCTGAATTATCAAAAACACTTGACGATTCTGAACAAGTGAATTTTCAGAATGCAACTCAACTAAAATATCTTTTGCCTGAACGATCGGATCTTTACAAGAAAGTTAAAGATCTTGAAGCAACACTTTCAAAGACAAATAATTCTGATCAAAATTATGTTTCAAACAATTCTGAAGAATTTTTTGCTCTTGAAAAGGAGTTTTCGTTAACTAAAGATTTATTGAAGAAGGAAAGAAGTGAGTTCTTACTTAAAGAACAAGATTTCGAAGAAAGATGAAAGAAATTCATATTTGGTCAAATTTAAAGGGTTAGAAGATCAAATCTTTCATCTTTCGAAACAATTTCCTAATTCTCTTTCTTCAAATAATCAGAGGTTAAGGTTCCTTCAGATTGTTTAAAACATAAAGTGGATCATTCTGATTTACCTTTAGAAAGTGTTAAGAATCTAGATGAAACTCCTAACCTTGATTCAATTTCAGATCTTAACTTAAGTATTACTTAAGGATAAACAACGAAAAAGATAAAATAATTGAAAACTTCCATTTGATTTACCCTGGTGAATCTTCGAAATCAAAGCTTTCAAAAGTTTACGAAAATACGGGTTATTCTTATCAGAAAACATCTTCACTAGAAAAACACCAAGTATTATCAAAAACAGGCTAGCACCGGACAGTTTTTCAGAAAGAAGAGATTGCAAAATTCTGATCGTTCAAATTCAAGTTTCTTTTGTAATTCAGATTTTCAATTTCATCATACAAAAAGAAATTGCTTTCTGAGTTTGAGAGAGAAGATAAGAAATATAATCTGCAATGGGTACCTAAACCTGTACTGAAGTGGGTACCAAAACCCGTTTTGAGATGTGTACCCAAAAGTGCTAACAAGTCTGGATCCAAATTGGTTTGGATACCAAAGACATCTTGATTTTTTTCAGAGAACACACTTCTACTCACATCAGTCTAGAACCCGGATGTCATTGAAAATGGATTTTAGTCAATTCAGACTAGAACCTGGTCTTCGTTGGAAATGGCTTTTGTACTTCTCAGTACAGAACCAGAGCAAAAGGCTTTCAGTTATTTCATAATGAAACCCGAGCTTCCGCGACAAAGGCTTTCAATCACTTCAGATTAGAACCCGATTCTGAAAGACAAATCTTTATGGAAATTCCAGCCATGAATTCAACTCTGAAGCTGTATTGACAAAGAGAGAGTTTTATTTTTACAATTTTTTGCTCCTGGTTTATTTTCTATGAGTTGACTAACTTTGTGTACTTATTTCCAGGGGGAGTTTCAGACGCACTATGAGGAGGACATTTCTTTTAAAAAAACTGTGTGTATTTTTCACGAAAATAATTTTTGCACACATAAAAAGATTTTTTTGAGCTGAAAAAGAATAATTTTAAGAATCATAATTTCTCATTCTCTGAGTATATCATTGAGGTTTATTGATCTAATCTCTTTGATTTTTCATAATCTCATTGCTTCTGAGATTCTTTTTGTTAGAATTCTTCCTATTCCTTCATACTGGATTCTCCCATAATCTCTCATGAGCTAATTCATTCGTAAAAATCTGCTACATTTCATATCGTCTATCAGATTATTTTCATTTCATTATGATATCTCCCAATTTCCCAAATTCATTCTGAATTTCATCTTTTAATTCATCTGAACATATCATCCTAATCATTCTTTGTGCGATATCCAATGAGCTGAAATGCTTAAGATTATTTCTGCTGACTCCGATTATGCACCAAATTGTGTGATAGGCATAAACGTCGATTCTATGGTCTAACCAGAACCATAAGACCCACCTAAGGAGCAAACCATCTATAGTTTGTGTGGGTGAGGGTTCTTTAGGTGTATTAGTTGAGAGGTGTCAGTTATCACGGGATATTGGCAGGGTCGAGCAGAGGTAAAATGTAAATGAGAGGGGTATTTTGAAAGGAGATAGTGGTGCATCTAATCATGCTTTCGCTATAAAGCTGACTGAATTTATTTCTCAAAAGTGAGCCGGAGGGAGCTTAGTTGAAAAATGCTGAGAGCTGACAGTTGAGAAAGGATTTGAAGAAAAGATAATCCTACCTACACTGTGTCTACTAGGTTAACCACATAATCTATCAAGCCCTAGGTGACTTGATATTGAAAAAGACGTCATGGAGCCAGTGACGCATGCACTTAACCCCACCAACTACTAAGTTATCTCTCCAAAGATTTTTGTTTCAATAATCACGGAGATATAGCACATTTCTATTGATATATCATTTGGATATTATTGATATTGAAACAAGGTAGACAATTGTTCCGGTCTCCGACTTCATTTGATGCACATTGTGTCTACAGTTGATTATATACACTTTAAGGACACATTGAGTCTAACAATCTACGTGTCATAAACTGCTAGTCCAACGTGACTAAGTCGGAACAAATAAGAGTGATTCTTTCATTAGAAAGGATTTCACGATGACTATTTGGAAATCCTACTAGTGTTAACATCACGCCAGCACTGAAAGTAGGTCGCATAGATTATGTCTATTGTGCAAACAGGACTCCTATGTGGACTTGAAATCTATTTATTAAAAATGAATTTGTTTCATTTTTCTCTCAAAGTTGAAAAGCTTTGTTTGTTTTTGTAAAGAGAGAGTATATATCCATTTGAGGGGGGAGTGACAAATTTGTTCAGAATTGGGGGAGAGGATAGCATTCTGAGGGGGAGAGTGACAATTTGTAATATTTTTGAATTATAATTGTCATTGTAATTGTTGTTGTAATTCTGCTACTGTAACTTCATTGCATCAACGTCTCTGAAGATTTTGTATGATGATCATAATTCTTATGATCATCATGAGGGGGAGAAAAGATATAGTTCAGAGACAACTGCTGAGTAGTTTGAAGACAATGGTGACAACAACTCATGACAATTGTGACAACTGCAGAAGATTTAAAGATGAAAAATGATCTGTTGTCTATGATTAATCTAGGGAAAGAATCGAAAGCTATTCATGTTTCAAGGGGGAGAGTTTGCTCAAAAGAAAAGAGAAGATCAGAAAAGAAGAGATACGAAGATCAGAGAGAGACAAAGAAGTTCAGAGATCAAAGAGAAGAAAAGAGAAAAAGGATTGAAGTTCTTGATTTGAACTTGATTTAAACTTTAATTGAAAAATTGCTTTCATCTCTAAGGGGAAAATTGTTGGGTACAAATATAAATAGAGATGAAAACAATTTATAGTAAAAGTTCAATGGTGTATTTTGTAATTTATCATTTCTTGTATTTGTATATAAATAGAAATAGTGCTACTGTAGATGTGTGTGTTGGAATACGGATTCAAATAGAATATTCCATAGGTCTGAATTCAAGTGTGTTGTACAAGTCAAGTCATTCAAGAACTCATATTGTAAGATTCTTTCTTCATGAATATAGTCATTTAACATTATGTGTTATGATCATGTTGTGTTTGATTGTTAAATGAATTGTAATGTTGAATATTGAAATATCAAGGATGAAAACAATGGACATCGAACAACTGGTGGCTCAGAGAGTAGCCGACGCCATCGCTGCATATGAAAGTAACCGAAATAATGGTTCGCGAAGCAGCGGAGTAGCTGGAGGAGTAGAAAACAACCCGAGGGGTTGTAGTATAAAAGGATTTCTAAGTTGCCAACCAAGGTACTTCAATGGCACGGAGGGTGCTGTTGGCCTAACCCGCTGGTTCGAGAAACTGGAATCTGTTTTTCGGGTCAGCAACTGCACAAAAGACAACAAGGTGAAGTTAACCACTCACACGCTGCAGGATGGAGCCCTCACTTGGTGGAACTCCTATGTTCAGTCAGTAGGAATTGATGTGGCTTATCAACTCTCGTGGGCGGAGTTAAAACAAATGATGATGGATGAGTACTGCCCAAGGAACGAACTACAAAAGATGGAACCAGAGTTTTGGAACTTGTCCATGAAAGGGATGGATATCACGGGATACACCAACCGATTCCATGAGCTGAGTCTTCTATGCCCCGGGATGGTTACCCCGGAATACAAGAGGGTTGAACGATACATCTGAGGACTCTCCCCCAGATCCAGTGGAATGTAACCTCCTCTAACCCAGTGACAATCCAAAATGCCATTCGAATGGCACACAATTTGATGGAGCAGGTAGTACACCAAGGGGCGGCGGCTGCCAAGAGTTCAGACAACAAGCGGAAATGGGAAGACCACTGAGGAAAGAATTCGGGGAACCAACTGAAGAAGCGAGAGATAATCAAGGCCTACGTAGCTAGGTCTGAGTCAAAGAAAAGCTACACTAGTAACAAACCTTATTGCAGCAAGTAATTACCATCACAACGGCCAGTGTACGAATCCCTGTGGCAAGTGCAAAAAGCAAGGTCATCTGACCAAGGACTGTAGAGTTTCCAACTCCCGCACCAACAACGGGCCTCAGAAAGGGTGCTTTGTATGCAGGAACGTGGGGCACTATAGAAAAGACTGCGCGAAGTTGAAGATAGTTGGAGGAGCTCAGGGAATAGCTTTTGTTATGGGAAGTGGAGAAGCGAGGCAGAATCCCGACGTGGTCACAGGTACGTTCCTTCTCAACAACTCTTAATACTATTTTGATACCGAAGCTGATAGGAGCTTTATATCCACTAAGTTTAGTAATCAGATAAATGCCACTCTTACCCCCATTAAGTGCCACTTACGCTATAGAGGTTTCTGACGGTAAGACACAGAAAACAAATAATATAATTCGAGGATGCTCCTTATATATAGTAGGTTAAATATTTGAAATAGACTTGTTGCCCGTCAAACTGGGGAGTTTTGATGTGGTTATAGGCATGGATTGGTTATCGAAAAATCGTGTGGAAATCGTGTGCGACAATAAAACGGTGCGCATACCATTGGCCAATAAGAATATCCTAACGGTCCAAGGCGAACGAAGAAACACCAAAGTAAGCATCATCTCCAGCCCTAGGACTCTGAAGTGTCCGTGCAAGGGTTGTCAAGCGATTCTAATCCGTATGACGGAGAAGGATCCGAAGAAGAAGCAGCTCCAAGATATTCCTATAGTCTGTAATTACCCCCAATGTCTTTCCAAAAGACCTGCCTGGACTCCCACCATCAAGACAAGTCAGATTCCAAATCGACTTAGTGCCAGGAGCGGCACCAGTGGCTCGAGCTCTATACCGCTTAGCCCCATCAGAAATGCAGGAATTATCCAATCAACTACAGGAGCTTATGGATATAAGGTTTATCAAGCCGAGTTCCTCACCCTGGGGAGCTCCAGTTTTGTTCGTAAAGAAGAAGGATGGAACCTTGAGGATGTGTATCGACTATCGGGAGCTAAATAAGCTAAATAGAAAGAACCGGTACCCTCTCCCGAGGATCGATGACCTATTTGACCAATGTAACATCCCAAAATTTAAGTTTATGTAATTTGCAAATTATTTGGACTTAATGGTTGTATTAATGAAATATTATGTCAATTTAAGTTACTTTGATCATATTATCAGTAAAATAAGAAAGATACGAAGTTGAGGGGTATAATGTGCAAATGGGGAAAAATTGAGAATAAAAGAGAGAAAACCTTTTCATTTCCACCAACTCCTTCTCTCTCTCTAGCCGACCCTCTCTCTCTCTCTACTCTTTCTCTCGGATTTCATCTAAGAACACACAAGAATCAACAATTTCAAGTGCAAGAAGTTGGAAACAAGTTGAAATTTAGGAACTATAACAGTTGCAACAAACGATTTAAGGTAACATTTCATCCAAATTTACGATTCTTGATGTTTTTGGTTCGGTTTTGAAGTGAACCGATTTCTAAGATTTATGTAGCAAATGTTAATGCATGTTGGAATTTATGATGGGAATGTTTAAATCGAGTGTTAGTGATGCAATGTACAAAATTTCAGAATCAGATTCAAAGTAAGCATGATTTTGAGATAAGTGTGTGTTTTTAGTGTGTGTGTGTTCATCGAGACTTATAGAAAAATGGACATATATGGGTTGATTTGGTATGTTAGTACTATGATATAAGTTAAATGAGTACAATTAAGTTCATATTTACAACTTTAGTTACTGAAACATGCAAAAATGGTCCAAACATAATTTCTGGGAAATGTTGGAAAATTACCAAGTATGAACTCGGATTGATGATCCATCCGAATTCGGACCATCATCCTAGTTCGGACCACCCATTTCGGACTCAACCACAATTCGGACCACTACCCATTTCGGATCCTACCCCATTTCGGACCAATGTCAATTTCGGACCATACACAATTTCGGATCAACCCAATTCGGACCAAGGACCCAATTCGGACCATCCGAATTCGGATGAGGTCCGGAATCAGACCCATTTACACTTAATTTTCAGAATTTAAGTTTTAAGCAATTACTGACACAAATTCACTATTACACTTACATTACAGATCATTGTGGTGTTATCAAAACACACATTGATTCAGAGACAAGTCACACTATACCAATCACTGTGAGTAACAGATTGTCATTCTAACATTTATTGTTTTTGCATTCATGTTTATATATTCAATGGCATGTTCACATTGTTCAGATACATCATTTGGCACT
Source organism: Centrapalus pauciflorus (assembly GCA_020465985.1). Taxonomy (NCBI): domain Eukaryota; kingdom Viridiplantae; phylum Streptophyta; class Magnoliopsida; order Asterales; family Asteraceae; genus Centrapalus; species Centrapalus pauciflorus. The sequence continues at coordinate 17,874 of JAANYP010008056.1, forward strand.
CATGATTACTTTGTTGTTATGATGCACAATCGTACTTGACATGTAACACACATGTAGCCAGCGTTCATTTGAAAGTGCATCTATTTACATCATGCTTGCACTGCATGATCATTACTTCACAATCTGATGCGACCTGGACTGGGGCTGAGAGCAGGCCACTGTCGGGGACTGATCATCCCACTCGTTATCCCGTCAGGTTCGGCACATCCCCGATTAGCATATTGAATTGCCACCCCATGCTAGCACTGCATGGTTTACACATACATTGAGGCTTATACTGCCTGTTTTTCACATTCATGGGGCATACACTGCCCAAGGTTAAGCATTGCTTGTAAAGAAATATTTGTTGTTTGCATAATCTGTTATCTCACTAAGCAATTAGCTTACTGTTGACTCACCATGTTTTCAGGCAAAGGCAAAGGAGTAGTTGGACCTTCTACTTAAGCAATTCAATTCATATACCGGAGACTTTAGAAGCTATTGGTTCTTGAATGTAATAGCTTTGGGCTGGGATTTACTACTTTCAAAACAATTATGTTAATGTAATAGTTAGACTTTATCACTGTAGACATTTATATCTATTGCTTTAGTGTGGAATCGCTTAACTCTAATTTAAGTATTCAATTTCAATTATCATGATTATTCATTGGGTTGTTTGTTGATCCTGGTGATTTCAATTATAATATCAAAGCAAGAGGGTGTCACAGGTTTTGGTATCAGAGCATTAGTTTGAGGTCTCAAGTGTCCGCGACGACTTGGACTCAAACTTAGGTTATGATATTAGAATGGACTCTTAGGAATTGATCTGAACTAAGATAAGATTGACATGCACACGCGGACAATTAAAGGGTAACTGTAAATACTTAGGACTTACAACCAAATGTTCTAAATATAAATTGTTATATTTCAAAACATGTCAGGAGACGATACGACTCCTCAACAAATGTTCCAGATGATGCAAGCTCTAATGTAACAGAACAATGAGCTACAATCCAAAAGAATGGCTGAGCAGGCTCAGTCATTTGCTGACCAGTTAAGGGCCAGAGATGAGGCCGAAGCGAAACGTAAGGCCGATAAACGAAAGAACAAGGAGCAACAACAAGATGATCAAGAGGAAAGACAAGACACTGGGTCTTCTAACAGATCAAGGGGTTGTAGGTTTAAGGACTTCAAAAGTAACGGGGCTGTTACTTTTGATGGAACTGGAGATGCTGTCACTGCATTGGAATGGATCACCACCACGGAGAGAACTTTCAGAATCAGCGACTGTGCTGATAAGGATATGGTCCGCTTTGCAACCGCTATGTTTGCAAGGGACGCTGTTATGTGGTGGGATGCAATGACACATGTGTTGACGATGGAGGTAGTGTCACACATGTCCTGGAGTGAATTCAAGGAAGTATTCTCTCAGCAATACTGTCCTACTGATGAGAAACGCCGTCTCGAGGCGAAGTTCCTGAACCTAACACAAGGAACGAAAATGGTTACACAATATGCCGTTGAGTTCACTTGATTAAGCCTGTTCGCACCTCATCAAGTCGACACAGAGGAAAGGAAGATAGCCCGGTTTGAGGCCGGTCTAGACTATGAGATTCGCCGAACCATGAGTGGGTTCGGTATACAACTTTTGCTGGTTTGCTAGAAGCTGCTCGAAATGTTGAGCAGATCGTCTTATTATCTGGATACGTCATTGGGTCAGCCGTCGCAACACCGACTCAACCGTCGCCGTCAAAAAGGCAGCGGGAGTCTGGATCTTCCCGATTTTCTCCTCGATCCCATCAACAATCTTCATCACCCAAGAAAGGAAGGGCCTTTTTGGCCAGTTCTGAAATGAGGGACTGCAGACGATGCAGAAAGGCGCACTCTGGGGAGTGCAAGACTCAAGACATGTATTGTTTCTGCTGTGGGCAGAAAGGCCATCACTGGGAGCATTGTCCTCGAAAAGACGATGCATGCTACAACTGCCACAGACTTGGCCATTTTGCAAGGGATTGCCCGAAACCCCCTCGAGATCAAAGTGTTCAGCAATCAACGGCAAGATCTTCTGTAGCTTCCACAGCTCGCAGGGATCAATCTCAAAGGGCTCCAACAAGGGCTTTCCAAATCACAGCTGAAGAAGCAAAGGATGACCCGGAGGTGGTCACTAGTACGTTCTATGTTAATTCTATTCCTGCACGTATACTGTTTGATTCCGGAGCCAATCGTTCGTTTGTCTCCACTTCATTTGCTCGTCAATTCAATATGTGTACTTCCAAATTACAATTTGTACTTGACATAGAGACAGCTAGTAACATGTTAGTTAAGGCAGACAAAGTATATAGGAATTGCACATTGTTGGTAGAAGATATAGTGTTCAACATAGATTTAATTCCCATGGAGTTCGGGGAATTTGATGTTATAGTAGGCATGGACTGGTTGGTTCACAATGAGGCCCAGATTGTATGCAAGAAAAGGATGATCAAGATCACCACTCCCGAGGGCCGAGATATTTGCATTTATGGTGATAGACACAAAGGCGACTTATGCCTTATTTCGATTGTTAAAGCCCGAAACGTTGCCAAGGGTTGTCCTGCATATCTAGCCTACGCTGTCGATGCTAAGGCTGAAGTTCAATCTCCTTCCACTGTTCCCGTTGTTTCCGAGTTTCCAGATGTCTTTCCAGAAGATATCTCGGGATTTCCACCTGATCGTCAAGTGGAATTCCGCATTGATCTCATTCTCGGAGCTGCTCCAAAAGCAAAGGCTCCTTATCGATTAGCCCCTGCTGAAATGCAGGAAATGATGAAACAATTACAGGAGTTGCTCGATAAGGGTTTCATCCGCCCAAGTTCATCTCCTTGGGGCGCTCCTGTTCTGTTCGTCAAGAAGAAAGATGGCACATTGCGTATGTGCATCGACTACAGAGAACTCAATAAAGTGACAATCAAAAACAAGTAACCATTGCCCCGGATTGATGATCTCTTCGACCAGTTACAAGGCGCAAGCTACTTTTCGAAAATTGATCTTCGTTCGGGTTATCATCAGCTTAAAGTACACCCAGACGACATTCCAAAGACGGCTTTCAGAACTTGTTACGGACACTATGAGTTTCTGGTAATGCCATTCGGTCTCACAAATGCGTCGGCTACTTTCATGGATCTCATGAACAGAGTCTGCCGGCCAATGCTCGACAAATCGGTCATCGTGTTTATCGATGACATTCTCATATATTCAAAGACCAAAGAGGATCATGTTGCACATTTGCGAGAATTGTTAGAGTTGCTGCGCAAAGAGTGACTTTATGCCAAATTCTCGAAATGTGAATTCTGGTTGAGGCAGGTACGTCTCAACATTCAAAACAAAATTTCATGATCCTTTTATTCAATCATAAACTCGTTTGTTAACTTATACTTACTCAATATACAATTCAGATCCAATTCTTGGGGCACGTGATATCTGGTGCTGGGATTGCTGTTGATCCTGCAAAGATCGAGGCTATCCAGAACTGGGAATCACCCCGCAACGCCTCCGAGATTCGTAGCTTTCTGGTATTGGCTGGTTACTACCGCCGATTCATCAAAGACTTCTCCAAAATCGCTGTACCGCTTACAAAGCTTACTCGCAAGAACGCAACCTTCTTTTGGAAAGAAGAACAGCAAGTGGCTTTTTACAAACTGAAGAATTTGCTAAGTGAAGCACCAGTGTTAGCCCTGCCTGAAGGGAACGAGGACTTTGTGGTTTACACAGATGCATCAGGCATGGGTTTGGGTGCTGTTCTGATGCAAAGAGGAAATGTCATAGCATACGCTTCTAGACAACTCAAACCACATGAGAAGGATTACTATACTCATGATCTAGAGCTAACTGCTGTGACATTCACTCTCAAACTTTGGAGGCACTATTTGTACGGAACCAAGTGTCAGCTCTTCACCGACCACAAGAGTTTAAAGTATATATTCAGTCAGAAGGACTTGAATATGAGGCAGAGAAGGTCAATGGAGCTGATAAAAGACTATGATTGTGAAATTCTCTATCATCCAGGGAAGGCTAACGTAGTGGCTGATGCCCTAAGTAGAAAAGCATACTGCAAGGCATATTGTTATGCCTTGACCTCTACAATCCTAACGTCAACTATCATAGACGATGTAAGAGCTGCTCAGTTGCAGGCCTTAAAGGAAGAGAATGTAAAGGAAAAAAATATCCGAGTTCAGTTGCCATTAATGTAAGATGATGGAACCGGACTGAAGGGTGTTTACGGCAGAGTTTGGGTTCCTAAGTTCGGGAACATGCGAGAAGTATTCTTGCAGAAGCTCATCAATCCAAATTCTCAATTCATCCTGGTAGCACAAAAATGTACAATGACTTGAAAGCCGACTTCTGGTGGCCAAGGTTGAAAAGAGACGTTGGGCAATACGTAGAAAAGTGCAGAACTTGTCGATTAGTCAAAGCAGAGCACCAACAGCCCTATGGTAGTATGCAACCTCTTCCTATCCCGGAATGGAAGTGGGACCATAATACTATGGACTTTGTAACAAAGCTGCCCAAGACACGTCGTCAACATGATGCCATTTGGGTCATCGTTGACCGTCTGACAAAATCTACTCACTTCATTCCAATCCGAGAAACTTATTCACTGGACCGTCTTGCCCAGATCTACGTTAACGAAATTGTCATTAGGCATGGTGTGCCTAAGTCTATTGTCTCTGACCGAGATAGTAGATTTACTTCCAACTTCTGGGCTACTCTACAAAACGGTCTTGGTACTCGTATCGCAATGAGTACTGCCTATAGACCCCAATCTAATGGTCAAAGTGAAAGAACAATCCTAACTCTGGAAGACATGCTCAGAGCGATTCCTTCATATTTACAACTTTAGTTACTGAAACATGCAAAAATGGTCCAAACATAATTTCTGAAAAATGTTGGAAAATTACCAAGTATGAACTCGGATTGATGATCCATCTGAATTCGGACCATCATCCTAGTTCGGACCACCCATTTCGGACTCAACCACAATTCGGACCACTACCCATTTCGGATCCTACCCCATTTCGGACCAATGTCAATTTCGGACCATACACAATTTCGGATCAACCCAATTCGGACCAAGGACCCAATTCGGACCATCCGAATTCGGATGAGGTCCGAAATCAGACCCATTTACACTTAATTTTCAGAATTTAAGTTTTAAGCAATTACTGACACAAATTCACTATTACACTTACATTACAGATCATTGTGGTGTTATCAAAACACACATTGATTCAGAGACAAGTCACACTATACCAATCACTGTGAGTAACAGATTGTCATTCTAACATTTATTGTTTTTGCATTCATGTTTATATATTCAATGGCATGTTCACATTGTTCAGATACATCATTTGGCACTCATGATTACGTTTTTGTTATGATGCACAATCGTACTTGACATGTAACACACATGTAGTCAGCGTTCATTAGAAAGTGCATCTATTTACATCATGCTTGCACTCCATGATCATTACTTCACAATCTGATGCGACCTGCACTGGGGCTCACAGCAGGCCACTGTCGGGGACTGATCATCCCACTCGTTATCCCGTCAGGTTCGGCACATCCCCGATCAGCATATTGAACTGCCACCCCATGCTAGCACTGCATGGTTTACACATACATTGAGGCTTACACTGCCTGTTTTTCACATTCATGGGGCTTACACTGCCCATGGTTAAGCATTGCTTGTAAAGAAATATTTGTTGTTTGCATAATCTGTTATCTCACTAACCAATTAGCTTACTGTTGACTCACATGTTTTCAGGCAAAGGCAAAGGAGTAGTTGGACCTTCTACTTAAGCAATTCAATTCATATACCGGAGACTTTAGAAGCTATTGGTACTTGAATGTAATAGCTTTGGGCTGGGATTTACTACTTTCAAAACAATTATGTTGATGTAATAGTTAGACTTTATCACTGTAGACATTTATATCTATTGCTTTAGTGTGGAACTGCTTAACTCTAAGTTAAGTATTCAATTTCAATTATCATGATTATTCATTGGGTTGTTTGTTGATCCTGGTGATTTCAATTATAATATCAAAGCAAGAGGGTGTCACAACCAACTCCAAAGGTCAAGCTTCTATTCGAAGATTGACCTGAGGTCTGGTTATCACCAGGTCTTAGTCCGCGAGGAGGATATTACAAAGACAGCTTTCAGAACCCCAATATGGTCATTATGAATTCCATGTGATGCCAGTTGGATTAACCAATGCACCAACCATATTCATGGACCTTATGAATCGGGTGTGCAAACCGTACTTGACAAATTTGTGATTGTCTTCATAGACGACATCTTAATTTACTCACAAAACAAGGAAGAGCACGAGCAACATGTGAGGCTAATTTTGGAGTTGTTGGAGAAAGAACAACTATATGCCAAACTTTCAAAGTGCAAATTTTGGCTAAGAGAAGTAAAATTCCTCGGTCATGTGATCAATAGTAAAGGAATTCAAGTTGACTCTACAAATATCGAAGCCATCAAGAATTGGGCAACTCCTAGAAACCCCACGGAGGTACGACAATTCCTAGGTCTTGCCGGGTATTATAGGCGATTTATCGAAAACTTCTCAAAGATCGTCGGATCTCTAGCAGATTTGACCCAAAAAGACGTGAAGTATGATTTGGGTGATGACCAGGACACAACATTTCAGTTATTAAAGCACAAATTGTGTGGTGCGCCTATTTTGTCCTTACATGAAGGAAGCAAGAATTTTGTAGTCTACTGCAATGCTTCACACAATGGGTTGGGATGTGTGTTAATGCAGAAGGATAAGGTCATAGCATATGCTTCACGGAAACTTAAGGTTCACGAGGTGAATTACACAACGCATGACTTAGAGCTGGGAGCAGTAGTCTTTGCCCTTAAAATTTAGAGACATTACTTGTACGGTACGAAATGTACTGTATTCATGGATCATAAGAGCCTCCAACACATCTTAAACAAGAAGGAATTGAATATGAGGCAGTGTCGTTTGATGGAAGTACCGAGTGACTACGATTGTGAATTTTATGATCATCCGGGGAAAGCTAAATATGGTTGCCGACGCTCTGAGCCGAAAGGAACAAGCTAAGCCGTTAAGAGCACGAGCCCTAGTCATGACCATTCAGCCAAACCTTCCTTCCTTAATTCATGATGCGTAAATGGAAGCTGTTAAGGAGGAAAATGTAAAGGATGAAGCCCTGAGAGGCATGGATAAACAGTTTGAGATAATGGCCAATGGGAATTGATACTTCATGAATAGAATATGGTTACCATGTAAGGTCCACCCTCTACGGATCTATCAAGGCGTGACGGCGTCAAACGAGTGTGGAATCCTCATTTAACACTGACGGATCAATAACACGGAAACACGGAGCCTAACATGATGCTAGCCGAACAAGTATCGACCCCACACAATGTATTGCTCCGTTTGAATGCTATGAAACTCTCTCAATTCGCCTTGTATCTCACACACACGAATCTGAAAGCTATTCTCCAAAAGTGTTATTGAATTTGCAAAGATAAGTTCATGATATAACCCTTAAGTTCGTGCATGGCCCAAGCCCACGAACTTATAAGTTCAAGCCCATGCAGATAAGTTCGTATGAACTTATCAAGGCTAAGTTCGTAGCCTCATGAACTTATTCTCATAAGTTCATAGCCTCATGAACTTATCACCATAAGTCCATATCTCATGAACTTGTCTTCATAAGTTCATAACTCATGAACTTATCTATTAATCATAAACTTAACATGCAAATATGAACACAATACACACTCATGAACTTAAGACATCAATATGAACAAAAAATCATGAATTGTATTAATAAAGCCCTATCTATTACAAAAACTAGATTACTATCGTCACACCGGGTGTACCAACAGACTCCCCCTTGACGATAGCTTCTAGTGTATTTTCATTAATCTATTGAACTAGGCTTATTTAGACTACTAGCTGCATGTAAACCCTACTGAACTCAAACTTTAACCACTCTATGGTATTTCTTGCCTTCTGAGCTCCAACCTTCATGAAAGTAAATAGGGTGCTCATGAAGCTTCTACAAGTCACCCTGAGAGAGGTTTACTAGATGCAGGGGATTATATACTTTCAAAATAACATTCTCATCATTATCCTCCATTACTGTCTTAGCTGTCTCATTATCAATATACCACCACTTCAAGTTACTCAAAACATCTTGGGGCATACTCTTTAACGGGACCTTCTTCATGCACTTAACGGGTTTGTAGTACATATTGATGCATGACCTGCCAGTCAAAGGATCTATTCTGGCTTTGTCCATGACCCTTTTCCCTACCCTTGGTGTCAATCTTTCAAACCTTCAGGATCTACCTTCTTTTCTGATAATTTTTGCAATAACTTCAGCATATGGGTCATCTCATAGGTTTATGAGCTCCTTCCATGCCAACTACTTTACCTCACACTTGGGAAGCGAGTTGAAGTCTTTAAGTCTTCTTCTTAAGTACTGCAGCCCGTCTCTTCTCATAAGAATGAATAGCTACAGTTCTCTATCAAATAACCAGCTTAGAATTCCACCTGTTAACTAGCCTGGACTTGGCAGCCTCATCTTCTTCTTTACTACCAAGTCAGTCTTCTTTTCTTCTTTCTTAAACCATAATCTCATTTTCTCTTCTTTAGTCCGCTCCCGGTCAGGCATATCAGATTCTGAATCATCATTACATGCAGATCTTAGCATATCAATGTCTATCACGTTCTGATTCTCATTCTCGTATAGCTCCGTGACAGGTTGCTTCTGTATGACCACTTCATCAACTTCGTCATCTTCATCCATAACAATCTCATCGTCAGACTTCCAATCAGCTACATCCTTGGGAATAAACTCACCTTCCTCAAGATCATCCTGATCTAGATAGTCTTCAAAACTGAATCTTATCTCATCATCTTCCAACCCAGTCAAGGCTCCAATCATTTCTTCCTCAATAATCTCTGTAGCTTCGGGAGCCTTGCCTTTACCCTTGTCAGTGTCTGATAATTCAGGCTCCCCCTGCGGATTAGCAAGCTGAGCAGTCTGTTGTTGATAAAGATCTGCTAGCTCACTATCTTTTCTCGCACTAGGGTCGTCTCCTTCATCGTCCCTCCGACTTTTCCTCAACTCGTCCCCTCTACAACTCACCCCCGGAGCTGCATGATCTTTCAGCAGCTTCTCCAATATGGCCTCGAGGGTTGCAATTTTCTGTTGTTGGACAGCCACTAGCTGATCCAAACTTGCATTATGCTGTTGTAGTTCTTGAACGGCCTTTATTAGTTGAAGTATTTGGACTGTCTGGACATCAACTTGAGCTTTCAATTGAAGAAGGCTTTGGCTGTCGGTCGGTGTGGATGTGGATGGAGAAGTTGTGGTGCTTTCTGGTGGAATGGCGGATGCTGAGGTGGAAGGTATGGCTTGATCTATCCTTTGCCTTTCACCCTTTAATGCCTGGCAACCAAAGCCTCTTCATCAGGCTCATATGCTGCATCATCCTCTTCATCTCGAAGATTGAAAGATTGTTGTGGCTGCTGATCTTCAGATTGTGTCACTATCAATCGAGACTGATAGCAACCATAGGTTGTTGAAGGATTTGTAGCCTCCCTGACGTCACTGGCATTGTTGGAATCTGTCTCCAAATCAGTTTCAACAGCCACATTAGTCTGTTCTGGCTGGTAATTTTCAATGTCGTCAAAGATGTTGCCCGGGGCTTCAGGAGGGTGAAGGATATCCTGAATCAATTCTTCAGCGATAGCTTCCTGAGTTGTTCCCCCTTGTGCAAAAATGTCTTCTAAAGCCTCTTGTCTCGGATCAGCTTGATCTACTGGTGCAGTAGCCACAGCTGTCGGTGCTGACCTAAGCGGAAGTTGGGCGAGAGCTGCTGCTTCTTGAGCCACTGCCTGACATTGTGGCTCGTTCTCTATCCATTCGTCTCCAGCTGGAGCAATAAAATCAGGATCAAGCAGAGCTCCAAACAGTGGAGTGATCTGCGGTCGCACATTCTCCACCCTTTTCTGACTATGACTTTGATAGTCAGCAAAGATCCTCTTGTCAATCCCGGCTACAACAACCACTTCAGGTGAAGGTGGCAAGTTCGGCAAGTAGTGACGGATTATCATCATTACAAAGCGCGAATATAGCAAAACCCTTTCGCGATCGGGCGCCGTAATCTGATGGATAAATTCGGCAAAAAAGAAGCTTGGAAAGCTATAAGGCTTATTATAGACAAGTGAGATCATCCCAGATTGGAGCTTGGATGTCATCACATCAAGACCAGCCTTCTTTGGAGCTAGATACACCAGGAGTACATGCATCAAATACCTCCATTGCCCTATCAGCCCACTTTTGACATAAGATGCCTTGGCTAAATCTTGTGCATATCCCATCCTTTGAAATGTTGCTTGCCTTATAGACGGAGGGAAATCAATCAAACCATTTTCCATTGCCTCAGTTCCCAAATTCAAAATCACTCTCAGATCATCAATAGAGAACGCAATTGTCGGGCCATTCACGGTAGTTCGGAGAACCTGGGGCATCACTAAAGTATCCAAGTGAATAGTACTCCAGAACTGTCGGATATATTCAATCATCAATGTCGGGCTGTGAGTTAAAGCATATACTACCCTTGATCTTGTCAAAAATTCTAGAATTTCCCTGTATTGCCCTGCTTCTGGTGCTTGGAGGTCAATACTGACCACTATATTGTGCTTGTTGACAAAAGCACGGTCTGTCATTCCTGCACATGCAATAAACAGTTAAAATTTGAAAAAATGAATTTTTTAACACAAATAAGTTCACACAATCTTAGATAAGTTCGTAAGAACTTAGAGACCCACGAACTTATATGTAAGCTCGCACGAACTTATTCTGAATAAGTTCGTACGAACTTGTAGATATTTCGAATTAAGTTCATACGAACTTGTTCTTGATGAACAAGTTCGTGGTCGGCACTTTAACAACTAAACTCCTGATTTGTTAACACTTTTTAGACTTAATTGATCCTTTAATCTAGTCCTAAAAGATTCTAATCGAGTCTGTTGAGGTTCTATTTTAAGTTTCAGATCCTTAAGCTCAGAGTTTGTAACCCTATGTATTTTGGTTATCCAAACTTAAAATACACGATAAAAACCATTCAAACTCCCAAATATCACTTACTTTCTTGTTTAGAGTTAAACCTAAAGTGAATAGTAGATAAGTTCGAGTTGGAACAGTAAGATCTTCGTGTAACAGAAACAAAGTCGTGAAATACCGACAAGTTCGTAATCACCCTATTAAGTTCGTGATCTCCGAGTATAAGTTCAGGAGGAAATAAATTCGTGAGTAGGTGAATGAATTAAATGCCTTCGCACTATTTAGAGCCCATCTACTGTGTCACGAACTTAAGTGACTTAAGTTCGTGCGAACTTATTCTCATAAGTTCATATGGACTTAGTTTTCCACGAACTTAAGTTCAAATTTTGAAAAACTTTGAAATATTTTCAACTTTTGCAACCTTTTCAACTCTTTCAACTTATTACGGAACACTTCACATTAAGCAAACAATTATCACGCATCTGTTGATTTTCCAACTTAAATGCATCCTAGTATCTGACCTCGATCCTATTTATATTAAAATTTATCTACCTAGTAACGAAAATAAAGTAAAGTAAAATAAAATAAATAAATAAATAAATAATAAAATTTAACTTGAATGAATTTAAAAATAATATTAAACAAACTAACTATTTTTGTGAGAGAGTCATAGAAGGTTCAATCAGATAGCTTTGCCAACTACTTTTGGTATTACACTTTCACACTTTGGAATTTTAATATCCCTTTATTGTTTGTTGTAACATACATACCATATCGATTGTCGGTATTCTAGTACACTTAAACACGCAACACTTAGAATTTTCTTTTGGCCTTTTTATTAATCAATAAATTACCTTACGTGTCCCATACTTTGACATACTTCAGTGATCAAGATAGACATACAATCATTATGACTTTTTGGAATTTTCAAATCATCTTTAAAAGTCAAACATCGGACACAGTTTTGTATTTACATACAACAGAGTGTCTTAGTTTGTCTTAGGGTAGAGATACTTCTTTTATTTAGCCAAGACAGCGGTAACAGGTCTGTACTTACATACAACAAAGCGACATATCTGGCTATATTGAGTCAAAACAGCGGTGATAGGTCTGTACTTACGTACAACAAAGCGACATGTCTTGACTCTCTTTACGTTTCATGCTTGCTCTTTATTTAAGATCTATTTTGATGAAGCCATACATCCCCCAGACTGATTTACATACCTCATTCATAATTATTGTATGTGAGCCTCCAACATAGAAATTAAGACCTACTGGTCATACGTCTAAGTTAGTTACAGATATTACAATTTCTTGATTCTTTTATTAGCTTTTAGGAAAACCTTTATGTTTTGTGCCTACCAACACATCAGAACATGAACATGTACATTACTGAGATTTTATAGTGCATTATTTGTGAAAGTTTAACACTTAGAGTTTGTTAGACTTTGCTAAATCTCGTCATGTTGAACCTTGGACTCTAAGACTTCTCTCTTTGTTTTCATTTTTCTCTTTTTTTTTAAAATTTTTCACGCTTTTCTCTCTTTTTTTTTGTTTTTTTAAGTAAATTAACTAATAAGACAAACTAAAATTTAATAAATTAAAAGAAAGATTATCTACTGAGGTCAGGTTACTCTGGATTTTGCATCCCATTTAGTTGGACTAACAACTCAAAGCGTGATCTATCAAATGCTTTTGTGAACAGATCCACATAGTTGTCTTCCGTCGGGACTTTTACCAATTTAATCAGGTTTTTCTCTGCACAGTCACGAATAAAATGATGGCGTATATCTATGTGCTTAGTCTTACTGTGCTTAGCTATCGTGGATTGGTTGTCTATCCTAATAGGAGTACGAGTATAAGTCAAGCCATAATCTCGCAATTGTTGTTGAATCCACAAAACCTATGAACAGCAACTACCCGCAGCTACATATTCGGCTTTGCATGTAGATATGGCTACCGAAGTCTGTTTCTTGCATTGCCAGGACACCAGTCTTCCTCCTAGGAACTGAAAACCTCCCGTTGTTGACTTTCTATTCAAGCTGCACCCTCCATAATCTGACTCTGTGTAAGCTTCCAATTCCAGATCTCCATCAGCATGATACCAAAGTCCCAGCTTCGGTTTTGACTTCAGGTATCTCAGAATCCGCTTCACAGCTTTCATGTGCATCTCCTTGGGGTTAGCTTGAAACCTGGCACAAATACAGACAGCAAACATAATGTCGGGTCTGGAAGTAGTTAAACACATAAGTGACCCGATCATGGCCCGATATAACGTCGATTCCACATCAGTATCACTATCGGTACCCGGTCCGAGATTGTGATTGACTTGAATTGGAGTACTGAAATGGGTTGTGAATTTTGTTCCCTCCATCCCGAAGTGCTCTAATATTTCATATACATACTACGTATGATGAATGAACATCCAATCCTTTCGTTGTTCAACTTGTAAACCCGGAAAGAAGTTCAGCTCTCCCATGGAACTCATCTCAAACTTGGACTTCATAACCTTCTCAAAATCCTTGCACATCTGTTCATTTGACGACCCAAAGATGATGTCGTCCACATAAACTTGTACCAGTAGAAAATCATCACCTTTCCTCTAAATGAAAAGTATACTATCTATTCTCCCTCTCTCGAATCCATTTTCCAAGAGATGAGTAGACAGTGTCTCGTACCACGCCCTAGGTGCCTGATGTAATCCATACAAAGCCTTATCCAATTTATATACTATGTCTAGATACTTGGGATCCGTAAACCCTGGCGGTTGTTCGACATGCACCAATTCCTTCACTTTCCCGTACAAGAAGGCACTTTTGACGTCTAGTTGATAGACTTTATAACCTTTGAAGGAAAAGCGAGAAACAGTCGGATTCCTTCAAGCCTTTCTACTGGTGCAAACACTTCAGTGTAATCAATTCCTTCTTCTTGGTTGAACCCCTTGACTACAAGTCTTGCCTTGTTATGAGTAACGATGCCTCGATTATCTCTCTTGCACTTAAAGACTTATTTGGTCCCTTTGCAACTTCTCCACGAGGCAAAGGCACTAACTCCCAGACTTCCAGCTTTTTGAACTATGAGAGTTCCTCTTGCATTGCTTCAACCTAAGAATTATCCTTTAGAGCCATTTGCACATTCTTTGGCTCAACTTGTGAGATGAAACAAAAGTACAGACAAGTGTGAAATGCCTCGGAGTCATTGATCATTGATAACAACACTGTGTTACTATTCACACTACTCCTAGTTCTTACACCAGCATTTGGATTCCCAATGATGTCTTCAATAGGATGATCCTTATTTACTCTCGATGTTTCAACTGCATCGACCTGAAGATTGTCTCCCAGATTAGAGCCTATTTCACCTAGTGGGGGTGTGACTTCAGATGGAACATCCTCCTCGTGATCACTTTCTTCTGAGGCTGGATTATTTGTCTGATTTACATCAATAGACGACAACGGTTCTTTGGTTGTTGGTGACCCGTTTTCTGTCGATATATTTTCTTCAGATATCGTGGGAATGCTCGAATTTGAAAAGACCTTACCCTTGCCATTAATATTTAAGGTTGAGTAGTCGTTTTCCACAGTTCCTGCATCACCACTAAAAGGAATGTTAAATGATTCAAACACAGAGTCATAATCAAATAATCATTCTGGACCAATTTGGGGTTCATGTGAATAACTGGTTACATCAATGTTAAACACAATTTCTACAGTATCAGTAGTTTTATTAAAAACTCTCTTGTTTGGTGAATTTGGGACATAACCTAGGAAGTGTCCTTCGTCTGCCTTTTCACCAAACTTAGGTTGATGTTCCATTTTTAGCCAAGTACATGGCACCCCAAATTTTTTAAAGCCAGTTAAATTTGGTGGTCATTTATTCAGAATCTCATAACAGGTTTTGTTCAAATATTTGACAGTAAAGACTCTGTTTAGCACATGACATCGGTATTCATTGCCTCCCCCCAAAACATGGTGGGAAGCTTTGAATCCGAGAGCATAGTCCTTACTGCCTTAATCAATGTCCTGTTTTTCCATTCTGCCACCCCATTTTGTTGTGGCTCATATGGTGCACTAAATTGATCCACTATGCCTTTAGTTAGGCAATATACAATAATTACTGCATTTTTGAACTCTGTTCCATTATCACTTTAGATATGTTTTACCCTTTTCCCATATGAGTTCTCAACTTGGTCTAAGAACCCAATCAGCGCGCCTGGTGTTTCGTCCTTTGAATCTAAAAAGAAAACCCAAGATAAACGTGAGTAATCATGAGTATTAACTAAACAATACCAGCTTCCACCTATACTCCTTTTGTTGATTGGACCGAAAAGATCCATATGCAACAAGTCAAAGGTGGAGGAGATTGAGTTCTGAGTCTTCGATTTGTGTGTCTTCTTATGTTGTTTCCATTTCTTGCACGGCACACATTTATCTTCAAACTGGAAACTCTTCATTGGAACACCTTGCACAAGGCCATTTTTAGTGATGAAATTCATCTTCCTTAAGTGCAAGTGTGCCATTCTCCTGTGCCACAGCAAGGATTCTCACTCTGAAGCTCTGGACAACAAACAGGTAGACCCCATCAAAAATTCTGTTATGGTCATGTCCATCATATACGAATCATTTTTCCTTGGAGCCCTCATCATTATCCATTCTTCCGGAATCGAAAATCCAGGCTTTAGCACTAGCGCTTCTTTCTCAGTAAAAAGCACTGAATGTTGTTTATCACAGATTTGAGAGACACTAATGAGATTGTGATCAAGCTTATCTACATAGTAGACCTGCTCGAGTGTGATTTTCCCGTTAGTGACTGTCCCTATCCTAGTGATATCGCCTCCTTTATTCCGGAAAAATGAGACAAATCCCTTATACCCACTTTTGAAGTCTGTTAGTAGACTTCTTTCCCCAGTCATGTGTCGAGAGCAACCACTATCTACAAACCACTTGTTGTTCAGACCTGTAGTTAACTCCTGCACATGAAAGAAAAAAAATTAGTTATCACGGGGAACCCAAGCCATGACTTACTTTGTAATACCATTCTCATCCACAAACTTGAACTCTTTCAAATACTTATCTCTCCTTTCAGGTCACATAGGTTTTGAGCAAGAACCGGTTGTGGAGCTGAGTGATTAATATCCACTCGTGGCCTTTGGATTGTCTTTTGCTGTGTAGCCCTAGAGTAATTTATGTTATAATGCATTTCAGTGTTATAACTCTGGGCTCTACCAGGTGTCTGATGTCTGTTAGGAGTATGAGACCTAACTGGAGTATAACTCCTCTTAGGTGTATGATTCCTAATGACAGGTTGGGGCCCAGACCTTGATTGACTAGGTAATCTATTTGGTGAATTATTCCTAAGTCCTTCATTTTGTCTGATAGACACCGATGGTTGTGTACTACCTACACGTGATGTCATATTCGAGTTCTTCTCTGAATTTTGAGAACTACTCGTGCTTGCGTTACTAGGCAGTGTTTTCAAGGTCTGTTGTTCTTGTTTCCCTATGATTGGTGTAGACTCTGGTTTCTTATAGGGACAACCTGATACAACATGCCCTTTTTCATGACATTTAAAGCAAGACATCTTGTCAATAGATTTCTTATAAGCACTCTTTGACTTAGGGGTCTCACTAATGTCCTGTTGGTTTGTGTCAACAACTTTGTTCAACTCCTCTTGCTTATTATCACTAACAGTTTTAGCTTCTTCTAGTTTTGACACACTATTAGACTGCACAAAGTTTACTGTGTTTTTTTTACCTGAGAAGCAGTTGTTCACACCTTAGTTGTTGATACCTTATCCGACTCAGTTACCATTACTTCCTCTGATTTAACCGGTTCCTTGGTCTCATCTTGAGGGATAGGCACATAGTTGTTGTTGAAAGGTGGAGGCACATCTTGATATCCTAGGCCAATTGGTTTCTTAGACTGTCTCTGCGAATCTAAGATTTTGCCTAAGTTCAAGGATGAGTTCCTAAACTTCTCAATTTTACTATTAGCCTCAGCAACCTTAACCCTGGCTTCTGCTAATTTTACATCTTTAAGGGTGATCCCGTTAGTCAGTGATTCTACATGCTCATAGATTAGTTTCATCCTGACACATTGTTCGCTCAATTAGTCTATCAGAACTATTACATCTTGAGCATCAGCTTTCATTTTAGCCCTAAGATCTTCCTTAACATCTAATAAACTAGCATTATCAGATTTTAAATACTGAATTTGAGCTATCATAAATGAATGTGATTCTAGCACTAAATTCAATTTATCATTTAAAGTAGTACATAAAACACATAAATCATGAAAAGTAGAAAAGTTGAGAGTTACCTTTTTCCGATCCGATTCGACGTTGGCCATCTGAGCTGCAAACTCCAGAGTAGTCAGCTCCTCAGATTTTTCTAGTACCAATAATTTGTGTTGGACTGCTGGGTATCCTCCTTCTTTTCCTCTTCTGCTCCACTATAAGTTTCCGTCACTTCAGCCATAAAAGCTCTAGTGTTTGTCTCCGGGTGAGAATTCCAATCATAAGTACCATCTAACTGCTTGTTAGAAGATACATTTGTTAGTAACCCAGCCACTGAAGCTTGATTCCCTGAACTGGTTGAACTCTGTCGTCCCGGATTCTGATAGTTTTCCATCTTTGGCCTCTGACATTCTCTCGCAAAATGTCCCAACCCCTGACAGTTGTAACATTTTACTTTCGACTTATCAAAACCTAAATTGTTCACACTAAGGTTTCTTCCAGTTCATTTCATGAACCTCTTCACCCTCTGTGTGACCATGGCCAGTTGCCATTGCAGGTCCATCTGCTCTAGATCATCGGGATCAACTTGATCATAATCTTCCTCCCACAGTGTCGGATCATTGATCTTTCCCTGAATACAGTTACCGTATGCTGCTATAAATGATGCTAAAAGCTTTATTTGCTCCTCAGCCGTCTTAACACTCATAGGTATTTTTGTGCATCCCTGAGTTGATGCTCCTGAGCTTTGTGAATGATCATCTGGTTTTGAAAACCCTAGAAAGGCCCTACCACTCGATTCTTCTGCTTCTACAGCTATGCCTTCTTCTTCTCCAGAATAAAATGTTGTAGCCCCAGACTTAGGTACACAAAAAGTGGATGGCTTAGACTTACCGAAGTACATCTCAAGATCTTGTACCTGATCGTATTCCATCTCCTTCTTTTGTATCTTAAAGTTATAAGCCCTCAGTGTCCCAATAACCTCTTCAAGAGTGAGAGTGTCCAACTTATCTTGATCATGTTTTATCAAAGCAGTGTACATCTCCCACTTTGCCGGTGGTGCATCTAAAAGTTTGTCAATCTTTTCAGATTCTTGATAATCAACTCTGTGATTATCAAGCTCGGTCAGAAGATGATAGAACCTTGTGACTATCTCATCAAAGTTTTCATTCTCAGACCCTTAAAGATCGCAAACTGTTGTTTCAACAATTCTGTTCTCCCCTTCCTCACCCTTAAATTTCCCTCATACCTCTTCTCTAAAGCCTCCCAGAGTTCTTTAGAAGTTCTGTGATGCTTAAATGTATGTAGAATTTCCAACGGTAAAGCCATTTTGATTGACGATAGAGCCTGATTCTCAGCTTCATAAATTTTCTTATCCTCGTCTTTCATTTGTTGATAGGATAGAACTGTCATCCTGCCCTCGAGCTACTGAGTAGGGGGAACATACCCTTCATCAATACAGATCCACATGTGCATATCATTAAACCGAGAGAAGTCCGTAAAGCTATCCTTCCACCAATAATAATCCTCGATCTTCAAAAGATTTGGTGGAGAGTTTGGTTTACCCACCTCGTGGTCCATTTCCATGAATTTGTGCAAGCTAGACATTTCTCGATGACTTTTGGTTCACAAACTTAATTTAAATAATTTTTAAAATAAATTTTATGTAAGTTCGTACAGACTTATGGAAAGTTTGTACGAATTTATAACCAAATTCGTTTTACAGAATTAAATTCGTGTAAAATTAAGTTCGTGAGACCACAAGTTCGTGAATCCCTAGTTCGTGTCTGACAAATTCATACGAACTTAGCAACTCAAGTTCGTAGAACCCTAATCTGACAAGTTCGAGGAATCTAACAAGTTCGTGCGCCGCAAGTTTGTGGAGGAGCGTGTCTGACAAGTTCGTGAAACCCTAATTTTCCCACTAACTTCGTGCGCCGCAAGTTCGTGAACGTCCCAAAAATTCGATTTTTTCAAAAGCTCAGATTAATTCAACGTTTTTAAGGCTAAAAACGATGAATCCCACTGAATAGAAGAACTAAGATGATTATGAACGTGAAAAACTGTTGAAAACAAAGTAGAAACTTCGAGAAACTTGTGAGTTACACGTAAAAATGCCAAGAAACCTTTGAATGTTCGACGAATCGTGAAGAACACGGAGAACAATCAAATAAAAGCTCTGATACCACTTGTAAGGTCCACCCTCTACGGATCTATCAAGGCGTGACGGCGTCAAACGAGTGTGGAATCTTCGTTTAATGTTGACGGATCGATCGCACAGAAACACGGAGCCTAACACGATGCTAACCGAACAATTATCGACCCCACACAATGTATTGCTCCGTTTGAATGCTATGAAACTCTCTCAATTCGCCTTGTATCTCACACACACGAATCTGAAAGCTATTCTCCAAAAGTGTTTTCGAATTTGCAAAGATAAGTTCATGATATAACCCTTAAGTTCATGCATGGCCCAAGCCCACGAACTTATATGTTCAAGCCCATGCAGATAAGTTCGTAGATTCATGAACTTATTTTCATAAGTTCATAGCCTCATGAACTTATTCTCATAAGTTCATAGCCTCATGAACTTATCACCATAAGTCCATATCTCATGAACTTATCTTCATAAGTTCATAACTCATGAACTTATCTATTAATCATGAACTTAACATGCAAATATGAACCCAATACACAATCATGAACTTAAGACATAAATATGAACAAACAAACATGACTTGTATTAATAAAGCCCTATCTATTACAAAAACTAGACTGCTATCGTCACACCGGGTGTACCAACATACCATGTTTTGGTGGAGTAAGAAAGCTGGTTATGGATGAAGGACACAAGTCAAGGTATGTCGTTCACCCAGGATCCGATAAAATGTATCATGACCTCAAAGAGCTGTACTGGTGGCCTAACATGAAGGCCGACATTGCCAAATATGTCAGCAAGTGTTTAACATGCTCTAAGGTTAAAGCGGAACAACAGAAACCATCTGGGTTATTGCAACAACCAGAGATTCCCCAATGGAAGTGGGAACGAATAACCATGGACTTCATAACGAAAATGCCGAAGACATCCAGTGGGTATGATACAGTTTGGGTAATAGGCGATCGTTTGACGAAGTCCGTGCATTTCTTACCAATCAAGGAGACCGACAAGATGAATAAGTTGGCTCAAATTTACCTCAAGGAAGTCGTCTCTAGACACGAGGTGCCTGTCTCAATCATTTCAGATAGAGACAGCAGATATACATCCAAATTTTGGCAATCGTTACAAGGAGCTTTGAGTACAAACCTAGACATGAGGACAACATATCACCCTCAGACCGATGGTCAGAGTGAAAGAACGATCCAAACCCTAGAAGATATGTTAAGAGCATGTGTAATTGATTTTGGTAAGAGCTGGGATACTCATTTGCCTTTAATGGAGTTCTCGTACGATAATAGCTATCACACGAGTCTCAAGGCTGCTCCATTTGAAGCACTTAACTGACGGAAGTGTCGATCACCTCTCTACTGGGCCGAAGTCGGGGATAGTCAAGTCACTGCCCAAAAATCATACTCGAGACCACCAAAAAGATAGTGCAGATACGCAATCGATTAAAAGATGCCCGCGATCATCGGAAGAGTTATGCAAATGTAAGGAGAAAATCTCTGGAGTTCCAAGTGGGAGAAAGAGTACTGCTGAAGTCTCGCCATGGAAGGGCGTGATACTATTTGGGAAACGAGGAAAACTGAATCCTCGTTACATTGGTAGTTCAAAGTTTTAAAGAGAATTGGTCCAGTAGCTTATCGTTTAGACCTACCACTGGAGCTTAGCAGCATACACAATACCTTCCATGTATCAAACTAGAAGAAGTGTTTCTCAGATGATACACTCGTTATTCCCTTGGAAGAGATTCTGCTTGATGATAAACTTCGCTTTGTCGAAGAGCCGGTAGAGATCATGGGCCGTGAGGTGAAAAGATTGAAGCACAGTCGCATTCCCATTGTCAAAGTCAAATATTCCAGACATGGTCCAGAATTCACTTGGGAACGCGAAGACCAGATCAAGCAAAAGTACCCTCACTATTTCTCAAGTAACAAGACCCCTGAGGAAACAAGATAAATTTTGGGACGAAATTCCCTTAACAGGGGGAGACTGTAACAACCGGCACCAAATCAGGTTAACATCTATCACCTAATTAATATTGGTTATTAATAAAGAAAGATGTTAATAAGTTCATAAGGATTTTCCTTACAAACAGAAACAATTTCATCGATGTGATCCGATGAAGCGACAAAGAATTAACCCGATCAAATTATGATACGATGAATTAAATCAACTAAGTTGCATGATATAATTAAGATTAGTGACATTCATTATGCATTAACAATTTTTATAACTTTAATTATGCAAGACAAAAACAATTTCATTAAACTAAGTGTATTCAACAAGTATTTATAGAAATACATAAAAAGGAAAATACACAAGAAATACATTGAAATACTTTCAAAAAAATGTAAAAGTCCCTTTTTTTTCTCTTCTTCTTGGCTGGCCACACACACAAGGGGAACACACTTTTGTGTCCCTTTGAATTTCATTATAATATGGAAAAGAAACATTACATTTTTTTACTTTTCCAACATATTGGTTAAGTGTTAAACACCACCTTTTCTTTCATCATTTGCAAGACTTCCTTCCTCTATATAAATAGAGATCATCTCTTCATTTCATTCCCACACCATTTCAAGAGAAAAATATCCTCTCCCTTCTTCCTTACAAAAATCGGCCAAGACCTCAAGAACACTAAGTTCTTTTCTTTTGTTCTTCAAGAATCCAAGAAGTTTGGTGAACAACTAGTTCAAGATCATTTCTCCTACACATTTGCTTTCTTTTTTTTTTTCCTCAAAGTAAGTAAAAACTACTCTATTACTTTTTCTATTTATGAAATTATAAGTCTTGCATAATGATATATAATCACCAACAAAAACAAGTTGCATAAAAAGTGAAACTTATGAACATCTAGTTTTTATTTTAAAGTTGTTACTACAAATGTGTTTATAAAAGTATAAACACATAATGTAGGCATAAATATTATGAAAATAATGTTCATAAATATGTTTCATAATCTTTTATACATGTGGTTTTTGAATAAACCACAAGAATCACAAGTTGTTGCAAGGTTGTGAAATTCGGATTTTTCGGCAGAAACCATAGACTAACTTTGAAATATCATAACTAATTCAAAACTTAACGAAATGAGTTGATTCTTGTTCCAGAATTTAGATCTTTGTTTTAGCTAAATATCTGGAAGTTTTCGGAATTTAACTCGGAGTTTTGAAGCCCCGAATACTGTTTGGGAACCGAAAAGTCTAGCAGCTCATTTATGGCCAACATAGGGTTTTTAACGGACCTTTTCCCTAACCTAAACACCTCAAAAAATGACCGTTTTTTTATGAAAAATTCCTTGTATATGGTAGTTTTATGATTATGAAAATCAAAGCCCAAGTCTTTTTAAAGCTTGGTAAAAACAGACCCAAAGTAGGCCGAAAAACCTCGATAAAATCTGGAAAATTCTTATAAATACACTTGAAATTTTAAATAGGAATTTGGTTATGGACTTATTAAGTTGGGTGATTTAAAGCTTAAAAACCATCATACATGCATATTATCATTTATAGACATTATTAAGTCTCTCATATCATTTAGGACTCGTTTAAGTCCGTTCAAGCTTCATTTCATGTCAACGACACGATCATCATTTTACGGTGAGTTTTCATAGCCCCTATTTTACATGTTCATATTATTTGGGGTGAGAATACATGCTCAACTTTTTCTAAGGACACAAGTGCTTGAATCATTTTATGTATTACCTAAGATTGTTACTACACCACCTCCCTCAATCATGAACCGTTAATTACATCGTAAACGTGAATGTTATTGATAGATCTATTTGGGTTGACGCCCCCATCCGGGTTGGTCGCGCCAATTGTAAACGGATGCATAATCATTTGACAATTCGTGGTATTATGATGTTGGATACCACATACGGCAATCATAAGCTAAGTTTCGGGGTCATGAGGGCTTATGGTAATACTTAAATTATTGATTCGCTTTTGTTTACAACTCAATGAAATCTTGTGCTTTCCATACGTTGTCTATTTTATCGTGTAAACCTATGAGCTCACCAACTTTATGTTGACGTATTAGTGATAATTCTTTATTTCAGCAATTCATTCAACACTACACAAAATCATATGAACAATTATCTCAACACAAAATATTGAATGCTTGATTAAGATGAGATAAGAATATTACATTGAGGTGCAAGGTTTCTTGAACAGTACTCTTCTCATCAACATGCATTCATCCGTCTACTGCCTCTATATTCGTATATTCCTATTTCTATTTATACACGATACAACTATTTATTATATACAAAACAACCCCTGAACTATTACAATAAATTGTTTTCAACTCTATATAAATTGTACCAACATTTAGCATGTTATTCTCAAGATCATAAGGCTACATTTCCGCATTCATGGCTAATGGTCAAGATTTTACAAGATCTTTAGAGTCACGAGGCATTTCAAACAACATGGAGATTTATTTGCATATTAGATCTATTTTTGTCATGTATTTTAATCTCCATCATTCGTGAACTCTTTTATTTCTGTGTTTGTAAAACAATGTTTATAAGTTATGTATTTCGAAAACGTCCCATGTAGTGGTCATTCATTATGATTGTGACTTTGTTTCTGCGACGTCACGCCTCGTTGCCAAGCAGGGTATCGGGGTGTGACAATCTGCCTGTAGTTGAAAAATATGGCAAACCTCAACCTGAAAATCAGCAGATGAGAGACTTGCTACACTGCTGTGGTGTCTCTGAGCCAAGAGTTGGAGCTACTCTCCTTAGAAATGAATTGGCACCAACCTACAACTTTCTCTTTGCCTTTGTGGTGATGAGTATGAGATGTAAGGTTGGTTCCTTTGATCAGCTTCGTAGAGATGAACTACAAGTGGCTCTGCAGTTTGTGGATGAGACTACTCTAAATATGGCCAAATGGATCTTTGGTAATCTCAGGGACTTTGTGGAACAAGACCACAAGTCACTGTCTGTAAGGTACCCGAGATTCCTTAGTATCATATTTAAGTACGTTTGTGGTGAATCTCTATCCACCTCTCAGCCTCTCTTGAAGTCTGTTTCTATTAATTGGAAACAAGGTGTTCCATACACCTGTAAGTGCTCAAGAGCCTCCTCTTACAACAGCTATGAAAAGGTTGCTTGGTTTGGTGGAAGGACCTTCTAAAATGGAGGTGGATCCAGTTGATGCTCCCACTACAAAATCCGAAGTCCTAGGTAAAAGGGCAAAGCATGCCCTCAAGCCTAATGATGCAGGGCATGCCCTCAAAAAGGCCAAAAAAACAAAGTCTGCTCCTTCAGTCTCTGTGACGACTAAGGGGGGAGCAAGTTGTAACCCCAGGTTCATCTATTGAACCAAAGGCCTCTGTGGCCAGTGGCTATGTACCATATAAGACCAAGGAACAGCCAACACCAACTGTTCCCAGCCCAGTCTCCCAACCAGTCCAATCCCATGACCCTGTCATTTCCCCCTCCTCCAAGCTAAGGAAGAAATCTTTAGCAACGTCCATTTGGTTCCTCCCAACAGGAGCCATCTGTAACAGAGGCCAACCTTGTTGCCTGACCTCCACCTTTCTTGGAGAGTGTTGCAACCTCTGTGGAGCCTGCATCACTGCACCAAGTGTCCACCCAAAGTCAACCTGAGCCCTCTTATTTCTCTCAACAGGAACCAGTTGTACAAATGGAGAAAACCACATCCATTGTCCTACCCTCCAAACAGGGTGAGGACATTGAAAGACAGGATTTCTCTCCACTTCACACTGTGTCCCCACTCATATTTCTCCAACACCATCTGAGTCTGCACAAGGTGTCAAAACTTTTGGTTCTAGCCCACCAACTGATCAACCTTCAATCTCTGTCACTCATGATAGTATTGGTACATCCCCACCAGTTGTTGAAGGACCAATACCCCAGCCTGATGATCCACAGGGTATAGACCAGCCCTTTGGTAAAGGTTTCACCAATCTGCAAATTCTATCACCAGTCTTCACCATTAATGATGTTGAAATGCATCCAATCTTACCCCATGAAGAGGTGCCTTTAGACTAAAGCACCACTAAGGGTCCTACCAATGAGTTCGATGAAGGAATCACAATACCAGTGGTTCTTGAGAAGCCAACCATGTTGCAGGTTTAGCCACTGTTGAGGGTATCATTGACCCCTTTAAATTGGGTTATCTCTCATTTGCACAGACTATGGAACTTCTTTCCATTGTGCCTCTACCATCACCCAATGAACCTTTCTCATCCCCCCAAGGTTCACCTCCATCCTCACCTTCATCCCCTTCTACACAATCCAAACAATCCACCCACACTCCTCCATCACCAAAGGATCTTTCCTTGAAAGAACACCTTCATGTGCTGTCTAACAAGGTTGATTCTTTAGACAAATCCATGTCCACCCTATCATCCACCACTATAGACTATGTGTTTGCATAGCTTGCAGTTTCCCAGCCCTCTCCTCAACCTGATTATTCTTCTCAGCTGATTGCACTCACTGCACATCTGCATTGACTCTCATCTTCCCTCTCATCCCTTCTCTCTCATCAGTAGGACTCTGTGTCCAGCTTGACAACTGTTTCTCAACAGCTGTAAAGTATTGCTGAAGCCTGTTTTGTCTCTCTCTACCCTCCACCCTTAGCCTCTCTAAATACCTTAGTGGTATCTCTATAAAATTCAACTAGAAACATACTAAGAGTGGAAACAAGGGCAGGCTAAGCTGTAACATCCGAAACTAAACCAGGTTAGCAACAATGACCTAATCTGTATTTAATAGCCAATTATAACCTAATCAGTGGTCATTAGAAATTAATCAAGTGATTAACAAGGTTTATTAGAAAATTCAACTCAATTAGAATCAAATTCATCGGTGCGATGAATCGGGAAATCAATTAATCCGATTGATTTACGATATGAGGGATTAATTCAACTAAGTACATAATTAAATTATGATTAGTGACACTAATCATACACTAATACAATTACTTAACATTAATTATGCAAGACTAAAACAATTCATTAAAACAATGCATCCAAATGTATTTATGAAATTACAAGAAAAGGGAAATACATGAATACATTTCTAAATACTTTTATACAAAAAAAAAAAGAAAATACATGCATAATACATGTATATGGCTGGCTATAGGCATGTGTTTTTTGGGGTTGACTTTTATTTTTTTAATATTACTTTAAACATAATCATTTTGCTAAAAGGTGCACACAACCTCCATCTCTTTTTCATCATTTCATCACTTTTTCTCTTCTATAAATAGATAGGCATTTCATTCATTTTCACCACACCAAAAACTCTTCTTTCCCTCTCTAAAAACCGGATCCACACCCACACACATCACAAACCTTTTCATTCAAGTGTTCTTGGTGCATATCTTGCAAAGATTTCAACTTCTACTCAAAATCATACTCTAAACACTTCAAAGTAAGTAAATACTAACTTATTTCATCTTACATTTATGTTTATATAAGTCTTGCATAATATATATAATCACCAACAACAACAAGTTTCATAAAAAACTCAAGTTTATAAATTTCTAGTTTTTGTTTTTAAGTTGTTTCTTTAAATGTGTTTATGAATATATGAACACATCATATAGTGTTAATATTATGAAAACAAGTGATATATATGTGTTTTATAACTTTTATAACTTTCATACAAGTAGTCTTTGAATAAACAACAAGAATCATAAGTTATTTCAAGTTTATAAACTGTGGATTTTCGGCAGAAAATTTATATCGATTTTGAAAAATCATAACTAATTCATAACTTAACGAAATCAGTCGATTCTTGTCTCAAAAGTTAGATCTATGTCTTAACTATAGATCTGGAAGTTTTCATAATTTATTTTGGAGTTTAAGATCTCCAGAAATTATTTGGGAAACCCAAAGTTTGACAGCTCAAAAATGGCCAACATAGGGTTTTTAACGAGCTTTTTCACCAACCTAAACATCTCGAAAAATGGCCGTTCTTGATTCTAAAAATCCTTTGTATATAGTAGTTTAATTTCCTAGAAAACCAAAGCCTAAAACATTTTGGAGCTTGGTCAAAAACAGCCTCAAAGTAGGCCGAAAAACCTCCGAAAAAGCTGGAAAATTATATATATATATATATAAACTTGACGTTTTAAGTGGGTTTTATTTATAAACTTGTAATGTTGGGTGATTTAAGACATAAAAATCTATAAATATACATATTATCATATATTAGAGATATTAAGTCCTTATTATCATTTAGGACTCGGTTAAACACATCCGGTTTCATCACCCATCAAACAACGCAAACTTTCATTTTTGCGCGTATTTTGCCATCACAAGCTCGGTGAGTCTTCATAGCCCCTATTTTCACTATCTATTGTGGTGGAAATACATGCATTGTTTTCATATGGACATCAAAACTATTTATTTCTTATATGTATTACATGTTTGGATCCATCAGCCCTCAATCATGAACCGTTAATTGCATTTATTTACAAGCGCGAATATATTGTGGATAGATCTATCGGGAGTCATGTCCCCCATTCGGGTTAGTTCGGGTAGACTAACAACGAGTGCATATATATTCAACACACGGTATTACGTATGGGAATACTGCACAGGGCAAACTCATCTTTAATTAAGCTTCGGTTGCATGATGGTTTATGTAATACATACACGGAAGTTATGATTTTATAAATTCAACTCATTTGATAATGTCCATACAACTGGTCTTTTCGCGTAAACCTATGAGCTCACCAACAATTTGTTGACGTATTTTAGCATGTATTTTCAGGTGTTTGAGACATACACATTTATCGGAAGTATTCCAAGGCTTCCGTTCGTTTTGGAGTCGCATCGTTTTCAAACTCGGAGATTCATTTGCATTTTTCCTGATAAACTAAATAGTGTATCTACATATTGGTATTTTAAGAAACTACTTACGCTGTATTTTGGTTATGTAAAACAATATTTATATTTGAAGTTAAATCAATGTATTTTTGAAAAACGTCCATATAGTGGTCGTTCGTTATGATTATGGTTACGCTTCCGCGACATCACGCTTCGTTGCCAACCGGGGTACGGGGTGTGACAGATTGGTATCAAAGCCATAGTTATAGTGAACTAGGTTGCATTAGTACCTAGACTATAACTGTTACAAAACTAAGCTTTCTTCAAGAACTGTGAACACATATATGGACCCTGATGACAATAACATGTCGAACAATATGGTTATTATCCTCTTTGACTCAGAGGATGAATTCTCACCCATGGAACATAGAAGCCAAGGTGACGCTGAGGTATACTTTGGATCGGGAACCCACCCAGACTAAATCAATGACGATGTAATGGACTCGTCAAAGCACAAGGAGGGCAATTGTGGCCCTGCAACACAAATTGCTCCACCATCACCACCACATATGCCACCCTACACCCTATTCAGAAGCCATCCTAATGGACCATTAAGGAAGTTCACCCCTAGGAAAAGGGTGTGACTAGCACAACGGGAGTCTATCCCGGTACCTACTCATCAGCCAAGCCCGCAACTGTAACGATAGGCGAACGTAAGTCAGTGGGGATGGATGCCTCACACTCTCCAAGAGTGGAGAAACGAGGAAGGGATCTAAAACCAGTTTGAAGTCGGAACACCGTCTTCCTCTCAAGTGCCGACACTTACCTAGAAACCTATGTAACAAACGATGCCCCTGTTAATGGCAAGGGCCGCCAGAAACGACCTCCAATTTCAACAAAATCCACCAAGAGGTCGGTGAGATCTTTTCAAGGATTAAGAAGGAGGCAATACAAACCCTCAATATACCTTGGGACAACTAGAATACCCAAGCGATTCAACAAGACGGAATAGACTAATTGTGATAGCGCCTAGCAGAGCGCAAAGCCCGTAATGTAGAACTAACCCAACGACTTAACGCTCTGGAGTACGAGGAAACCCCAGAGGCATCTCATACCTAGTACCCTTCTACCATATTATAGTATTTATCTAGGCTATATTATCTGATATATCTTAGGGTAAATAAGGCTTAAGAATTTATCAAAAAATTCTGACCATATCATATACAAAGATTAAGTTTCAAGAACTTATATGAGGAATTAAGTTTTAACTACAACTCTGCGTAGGAAAAGATAAAGCTGTGACTATCTGCCTAAGGAATTTCAAACCCGTAGACTTATCCTCTTACCCCATTAGATACCACTTATGCATTTCTACTATTTGATACTGGTGCTGATAGGATCTTTATATCCACTAAGTTCACTAAGCTTGTAAATTCCATTAAGTGCTACTTATGCTATTGAGGTTGATGACAGTGAGACGCTTAAGACAAATAATATAAGTCGAGGATGCTCCTTAGAATTAGTAGGCCGACTCTTTGAAACAGACTTGATACCCATCAAACTGGGAAGTGTTTACGTGGTCATAGGCATGGATTGGAGACCGAAAATCGTGTAGAAATAGTATGCAACAAGAACACAGTTCATATACCTTTAGCCAATAAGAAGGTCCTGACTGTCCAAGGCAAAGCAAGAAATACCAAAGTAAGCATCATCTCTAGCATTAGGACCCTAAAGTGTTGATAGAGAGGGAGCCAAAGGAAAAGCATCTCGAAAATATTCTTATTATTTACAGTTACCCCAAAGTTTTTCCAGAACACTTACCTGAACTCCCAACATCGAGGCAAGTCAAATTCAAAAATCGGCATACTATCATGTTTGGTACCAGTGGCTCAAGCACCATGCCGATTAGCCCCATCAATAGTGTAAGAATCGTCCAACCAATTGTAGGAGCTCTTAGATAAAAGGTTTATCAAACCGAGTTCCTCGCTTTGGAGGAGCTCCAGTTTTGTTCATAAAGGAGAAGGATGGAACTTTCGGGATGTGCATCAATTACCAAGAGTTAAATAAGCTAAAAGAACCAATACCCACTTCCAAGGATCGATGACTTGTTTGACAAACTCCAAGCATTAAGCTTCTATTCGAAGATCGACCTAAGGTCTGGTTATCATCAGGCTAGAGTTCACAGGAAAGGTATTCCAAAGACAGCTTTCAGATTCCGTTTCGGTCATCGTAAATTCCTATTAATGACGTTTGGATTAACCAGTGCCCCCGACGGTACTCATGGACCTCATCGGGTGTGCAAAACTTATCTAGGCAAATTCGTGATTGTATTCATGAATGACTTTTAATCTACTCACAAAACAAGGAGGACCACGAGCAAACATTTAAGACTAATTCTAGAGTTGTTGAAGAAGGAACAACTATAAGCCAAGCTTTCTAAGTTTGACTAAGATAGGTGAAATTTCTCGATCACGTGATCAATAGTAAAAGGATCCAAGTCGACCCCACATAAATCGAGGCTATCAAGAATTGGTCAACTCTTAGAACCCCCATAGAGATACGACAGTCCTTAAGACTTGCCACTTATTATAGGCAATTATCAAAAATTTCTCAAAGATCACCGGAGCTTTAACAGAACTGACCCGAAAAGACATTAAGTATGATTGGGGCGAGGATCAGGAGACATCATATTAGTTATTAAAGCACAAACTACGCAGTGCGCTTATTTTATCCTAGAGAAGCAAGAAATTTGTAGATTACTGTGACGCTTCACACAATGGGTTGATATAGAAAGATAGGGTCATAGCTTATGTTTTATGAAAACTTAAGGTTCACTAGGTGATTTACACAACACATGATCTGGATCTTGAAGCAGTAGTCTTTATCCTTGGAGACATTAGTTGTACGGTATGAAGTGTATTGTATTCACAGACCATAAGAGCCTCCAACACATCTTGAACCAGAAAGAGTCAAATACGAAGTAGTACCGTTGGATGGAACTAATAAGTAATTGCAACCGTGAAAATTCGTTATCACCTGAGGAAAACTAATGAGCTAAGCCGTTAAGAGTACAAGTGGATAAATAGTTTAGGATAAGGGCTAATAAAAATCGATATTTCATGAATAGAATCTGATTACTCTATTTGGTGGAACAAGAAAGCTGGCTATGGATGAAGGACACAAATTAAGATATGTCGTTCACCCCGGATCCGATAAAATGTATCATGACCTTAAGGAGCTCTACGGGTGGCCTATCAAGAAGAATGACATTGCCACATCTGTCAGAAATTCGTAACATGCTCCAAAGTTAAGATAAAACATCAGAAACCATTTGGGTCATAGTCGACCACCTAACAAAAACCGCGCGTTCCTACCAATCAAGAAGAACATCAGGATGAATAAGCTACTCCAAACGTACCTCAAGGAAGTCGTCTCCGGACACGGAGTGCCTATTATAATCATTTCGGAAATGGATAGTAGATCTACATCTAAGTTTTTGGCAATTATTACAGCAAGCTTTGGATACAAACTTAGACATGAAGTACCACATATCACCCTCAGACCGATGTTCAGAATAATAGAACGATCGAAACCCTAGAACACACATTAAGAGCCTATGTAATGGACACTCAATTTCCTTAGTGGAATTATCGTACTACAATAGCTATCACTCAAGTATTGAAGCTGCTCCGTTTGAGGCCCTCTACAGGCAAAAGTGTCGATCACCGATTTATCAGTAAGAAGTGGGAAATGGCCGAATCACTGGCGTTAAGATCATTCACGAAACTAACGAAAAGATAGTACAGATGCGGAACTGACTAAAAGTTGCCCGCAATTGGCAGAAAGTTATGCAGATGTAGGGAGAAAATCCTTGAGATCTAATTAGGAGAACGAGTACCAATGAAAGTCTCGCCATGGAAGGGTGTGATACGATTAGGAAAATAAGGAAAAACTAAACCCTCGATACATTGGCAATGCAAGTCTTAAAGGGAATTGGACTCGTAGCTTATCGTTTAGAGTTACCACTAGAGCTTAGCAGCATGCACAATACCTTCCATGTATCGAATAAGAAGAAGTCTTTGTTAGAGGAGACGCGTGTTACCACCTTGGAAGAGATCCAACTAACTGATAAGCTTCGCTTCATCAAAGAGCCGGTTGAAATCATGGACCGTAAGGTCAAAGGATTGAAGCACAGTTGTATGCCCATCCTCAAGGTCAGATGGAATTCTAGACATGAACCAGAATTCACTAGGGCATGCAAAGGTCAGTTTAAGCAAAGATACTCTCATCTACTTTTAAGTAACAATACCCCTGAGGAAACAAGATAAAATTTCGGGACGAAATTCCCTTAACAGGGGGAGACTGTAACATCCGGCACTAAACCAGGTTAGCAACAATGGCCTAATCTGTATTTAATAGCCAATTATAACCTAACCAGTGGTCATTAGAAATTAATCAAGTGATTAACAAGGTTTATTAAAAAATTCAACTCAATTAGAATCAAATTCATCGGTGCGATGAATCGGGAAATCAATTAATCCGATCGATTTACGATATGAGGGATTAATTTAACTAAGTACATAATTAAATTATGATTAGTGACACTAATCATACACTAATACAATTACTTAACATTAATTATGCAAGACTAAAACAATTCATTAAAACAATGCACCCAAAAGTATTTATGAAATTACAAGAAAAGGGAAATACAAGAATACATTTCTAAATACTTTTATACAAAAAAAAATGAAAATACATGTATAATACATGTATGTGGCTGGCTATAGGCATGTGTTTTTAGGGGTTGACTTCTATTTTTTTTAATATTACTTTAAACATAATCATTTTGCTAAAAGGTGCACACAACCTCCATCTCTTTTTCATCATTTCATCACTTTTTCTTTTCTATAAATAGAGAGGCATTTCATTCATTTTCACCACACCAAAAACTCTTCTTTCCCTCTCTAAAAACCGGATCCACACCCACACACATCACAAACCTTTTCATTCAAGTGTTCTTGGTGAAATTCAAGTGTTCTTGGTGCATATCTTGCAAAGATTTCAACTTCTACTCAAAATCATACTCTAAACACTTCAAAGTAAGTAAATACTAACTTATTTCATCTTACATTTATGTTTATATAAGTCTTGCATAATATATATAATCACCAACAACAACAAGTTTCATAAAAAACTCAAGTTTATAAATTTTTTGTTTTTGTTTTTAAGTTGTTTCTTTAAATGCGTTTATGAATATATGAACACATCATAAAGTGTTAATATTATGAAAACAAGTGATATATATGTGTTTTATAACTTTTATAACTTTCATACAAGTAGTCTTTGAATAAACAACAAGAATCATAAGTTATTTCAAGTTTATAAACTGCGGATTTTCGGCAGAAAATTATATCGACTTTGAAAAATCATAACTAATTCATAACTTAACGAAATCAGTCGATTCTTGTCTCAAAAGTTAGATCTATGTCTTAACTATAGATCTGAAAGTTTTCATAATTTATTTTGGAGTTTAAGACCTCCAGAAATTATTTGGGAAACCCAAAGTTTGACAGCTCAAAAATGGCCAACATAGGGTTTTTAACGAGCTTTTTCACCAACCTAAGCATCTCGAAAAATGGCCGTTCTTGATTCTAAAAATCCTTTGTATATAGTAGTTTAATGTTCTAGAAAACCAAAGCCTAAAACATTTTGGAGCTTGGTCAAAAACAGCCTCAAAGTAGGCCGAAAAACCTCCGAAAAAGCTGGAAAATTATATATATATATATATATATATATATATAAACTTGACGTTTTAAGTGGGTTTTATTTATAAACTTGTAATGTTGGGTGATTTATGACATAAAAATCTATAAATATACATATTATTATATATTTGAGATATTAAGTCCTTATTATCATTTAGGACTCGGTTAAACACATTCGGTTTCATCACCCATCAAACAACGCAAACTTGCATTTTTGCGCGTATTTTGCCATCACAAGCTCGGTGAGTCTTCATAGCCCCTATTTTCACTATCTATTGGGGTGGAAATACATGCATTGTTTTCATATGGACATCAAAACTGTTTATTTCTTATATGTATTACATGTTTGGATCCATCAACCCTCAATCATGAACCGTTAATTGCATTTATTTGCAAGCGCGAATATATTGTGGATAGATCTATCGGGAGTCATGTCCCCCATTCGGGTTAGTTCGGGTCGGCTAACAGCGAGTGCATATATATATTCAGCACACGGTATTACGTATGGGAATACTGCATAGGGCAAACTCATCTTTAATTAAGCTTCGGTTGCATGATGGTTTATGTAATGCATACACGGAAGTTATGATTTTATAAATTCAACTCATCTGATAATGTCCATACAACTGGTCTTTTCGCGTAAACCTATGAGCTCACCAACAATTTGTTGACGTATTTTAGCATGTATTTTCAGGTGTTTAAGACATGCACATTTATCGGAAGTATTCCAAGGCTTCTGTTCGTTTTGGAGTCGCATCGTTTTCAAACTCGGAGATTCATTTGCATTTTTCCTGATAAACTAAATTGTGTATCTACATATTGGTATTTTAAGAACTACTTACGCTGTATTTTGGTTATGTAAAACAATATTTGTATTTGAAGTTAAATCAATGTATTTTTGAAAAACGTCCATATAGTGGTCGTTCGTTATGATTATGGTTACGCTTCCGCGACATCACGCTTCGTTGCCAACCGGGGTACGGGGTGTGACATAAGCTCCTGGAAAGAGCAAGAGAGGAAGCAGACTCTGTGAAAGCTGCTCAGGTTTTGGCTGCCAAAGAGGCAAAGAAAGTAAAAACGTCATCTTTGATAGTGCAAAGGAGGTTAGAGGAAGCTGTCAAAGAAACTGACAGTAAGAAAAAGAGGACAGTGAAAGAGAAGGAATCAAAGGTCTCTGTGACCAAAGAGAAGTCCGTGTCCATCACCCCTTCATCAATCAAAACCCAGTTCCACTTTGACAATATGGCCAAAAAGAAATTTTTTGATGTTGCTGAAAGAAGGCTAGCCAGAGAAACCATCGTCAAAGTTGTTCCCACCTCAAGGAAGAATCAGTCTTGGAAGCTACAAATCACGAGATTCGGTGTTGATTGCCCTAAAATGGAGTCATATGAAGCAACAGATGTAGCCAAGATGGGGTACAATGAAAGTTCATTGACGAAGCTGATGTTGGAGTATTCTTTGTGGATCCTCTGTCTAAGAAGATGTTCTTCCAGAGAGCTTCAGATCTTCACAAATATTCTTGGTGGATCCTCCGTCTAAGAAGATGCATTCCTGCCTACGTAAAACACTTTAAGTGGAGATTTGTCATCCTAACTTAGCTAGCAGCCTGCAATGCTAGGGGTGAACTTAACAGCTAGGAGCTTTTCTACCTCAAACAAGTAGTTGAAAGCTTTGAAGCCAAAAAATAAAATATAAAAAAATAAATGCTAGCTGGTTTGGAATAAGAAAAACTTATCCAAGTTGCTGCTGAATTGGAGAAGGAGAAGGATCCATCTACATCTGGTGTGTAGATGAAGAATGGAATGTAAGTTTCTTATTTCCTAGAAGTTGAGGGGTATTTCCTGAAAACCCCTCAAAGTAGCATTAGGTATATGATGCATTTTTCTTCTAAGGTTAGAGTACACATTTCGATAGTACAATTTCTTGCAGCTTTTTTCTTTGGTGTAATCATTAATTAAGTGTTGACATTATCTTTGTAATCATCATTGAAATTTATGCAAATCATACGATTTTTATTCAACTGAGCGCAATATTATTACTGGGATTACTTCTGACATATAATTTTGGGCCAATTGCTAAATTTAGAAACTTTATGCATTTTTTGTATTTATAACAACATTATTTGTTTTTTATCATTTATAGCAAAACTAAAATAAATTGTTCCTATAAATAATAAAACGAATACAAAAGTTAATGCTATTAAGAATACGAAATACAAAAGTTGATGTTATTCATATAAAAAATACAAAAATTGACGCTATTAGTGATAAAAAAAATAATGTTGCTATAAATGATAAAAAAATCAAAAAGTTATTGTTATTTATTTGTAATTGACCCTATAATATATAATCGTAATATAAATATAAATAAAGGACAAATGATCAAAAATAGTAACAACTCTTGTTATTTTTATCATTAATGGTAATATTATTTATTTTTTATCATTAGGAACATTGACTTTTGTATTTTTATCGTTTATAGCAATAACTTTTTATTTTTCTATCGATAGGCTTGTTTAGCAGGTCAACAACAACTTTTCAGTTATCAAAAAATAGCAAACACATCAAATTAAAACCCAATTTATTTTTATTTTAAAGTTTTTCAAGATTTCATAAACAACAAAATAAACCTAATAAGTTTCAAAATTTGTTGTAAAATATTAAAATAACACTTTAGTTTTTAATTTTCTATTATTATTTATTTATTTAATTTTTGTTTAATTAAATTACTACCTTTAGGGATTATTTTTTATTATCATTACATTTATTATTTATGATTTTTATTTATTTATGACCTTATAATTTTCTCAACATTTATTTCAATTCTTTATTTACAATTACATAATATTCTATTATTTATTCACGATTATATAGAAAGAAAAAATTACTACTCGTTACGATTTTTAGTTTTTTCAAACATAAAAACTACGAACCATCATGTTACTTAGTTTTCCCGAACAAAAGAATACAAACTGTTCCAGGTTTTAGTTTTTCCAATCTAAAGGAGACATAGTTTTTATTTGAAAAACTAAAAATAAAAATGTGTCGCAGTATTTTTCAATCGGGAAAACTATAAACAACAATTATTCATAGTTTTCATTCGTATGAACTAAAACATGAACGAATCCTAGTTTTTTCGATAGCAAAAACCTAAAGCCAAAACGGTTCATAGTTCTTGCCACATCCTTGCTTTAATCATGCTTGCTAAATCCCAGGAATAAATAATAACAGCCATAATATATCACATTAAGTCTTAAAGCTTGCATAAGAACTAAATAAAGTATTACAATACAGCCATACACTACACGTGCTACAACGTTCATTGCTAAGTTGCTAATATATCACAATAATGATCAAAGCAGCTACCCAGATCCCAAGGTAACACAAAGCTATACCGCAGGCTGAATAGTGAACTAAAGTCCTCTGGGTTGATCAAATAGTAAACCTAAGCAGATGGTCCAGCTTGCTCTTTACCTTTGCCTGTAAAATTGTGAGTAGCAACTGTAAGCTAATTGTTTATTGAGTGAACAGAAATTCATGATACATATAAGATATGTGACTAAGGGAATGCTGCCTATAAAGGCGATAATGCTTGCTTGCTCGCTTAGCTTGCTTGCTTGCTATTATTAATACCAGAATGAGTAAATGCTCAAATTGAGACATTGCACGCTGAAAGGATGATGCCACCACTAGGGTTACCGCTGACAGATGATCAATTTGTGATGCGGGGCTAGCTACCCGCATAATTGCTTGGGATAGTGGTGTACATCAGAATTGCTTGCTGTAATGTAAAATGCTTATGAATGCATAAACAAACGCATAAACAAGTCTTGCTGTATAATATGTTGAAAGATAAGCAGATAGCAATAAACACATGCATCTTAATAGATCAGATGTAAGATCCGGCTAAGTTGGGCACCGCCTGTACCACAGTGTTCGCCTTCGCTCACAAAAGTTCTATTGAAGTCCAAGAAGGCATATAGAAACAAATTATGTCTCAATTACATAAAATACATGTAAACATGAATAACTGTTACTCACAGTACTGTAGATGCTTGCTTTGGCTTATCTATGTTTTACAATGCTCTGAAATGCTTGCATTGACTTAATAAGGCTTTAGGCATATCTTTTTGGCTCTGGATTTGCTTAACTGACTTTTACAACAGCTATCAGGGCTTTGAGACTTTACTTTAATATACTCTGACACTTAGTTTTGACTCGTAACTGAGCTAAACACTTTAATTTATGCTGAAGTGCACGAAATGTCTGTAATTTAATATTACATAGTGTATAATAGGTCAATATAACTAGCTTATAATTTAAAAGAGCCTTGAATCATAAATCTTTGCTAAATGATTTGTAGCTTTTAAATACAATTAAGTTTGGCCAATGGCCACTCAATTGTATTTAAATATACCATTATATATATACTTTAATGAATGAAATATGTGAATCTATGTAAGTACACATGTTGCATACAAAGGAAATTTAAATTAAGAAATGGTAGCTGCCACATTGGTCTT
Source organism: Centrapalus pauciflorus (assembly GCA_020465985.1). Lineage (NCBI taxonomy): Eukaryota > Viridiplantae > Streptophyta > Magnoliopsida > Asterales > Asteraceae > Centrapalus > Centrapalus pauciflorus. Next base: position 56,447 of record JAANYP010008056.1, read on the forward strand.
GACTTATATATATATATATATATATATATATATATATATATATATATATATATATATATATATATATATATATATATATATATATATATATATATATATATATATATATATATATATATATATAGATATAGATATATAGATATATATATCTATATATATATATATAGACACACACACACACAGCCGTACACACATACATACACACCTCCAAGATTGGTTTTAAAAGAAAAAGCTTGCTGGACATATTTGTTTCTATCTTTTTTTTTCGGTAATATACATGGATTCGGTAGGCTTTTGTTGGTTTATGTTTCGAATAGTTTCTGTATATATCTCAATTGGTTCTCGGTAGATGGAGTTTAGGTACGTCTCAGTTCTTCTTTGTGGTCTCGGTATTACTCTTGGTTTATGTGGGTATCGGTTACGTAACTTCATGATTTCGGCACTATGTTATGTAGGTTTCGGTATTACCGAAACCCATGTGGGTTTCGGTATTTTCAGGGAATTCTCGGTATTGATTCGGTATTCATGCATATATAGGTTTCGGCATGGGTTTCTTGTGGTTTCGGTACATAGATGAGTATCATGTGGGTTTCGGTATTGCCATTAGTTTAAGGAGGTTTCCATATGTTTAAGGAGGGGTTTCAGTATGTATACCGAAACCTTCATAGTTTCGGTGTTATACTCGCATGAAAACCCACAAAACACGACACACAAACACACACTCACTGCACCTTTTCCCTTCTGTTTTCTTGGTATTTCAGCAGCAAAATAGGGAGTTTAAAGAAATTTAAATGCTCTAAAACTCCAAACCTAAACATATATGTATACGTCGGTTCATGGCCTAAGGCCAAATGGCCTCTTGGCCCTTCTTCTTTTCAGCAAACAGAAACGAGAAAAGAGAGGGCAGCTGCACAACTTAATGAACAAAGAATCAATTTTAAGTATAGATTTTATGTTGAATCTTGTATATTGTTGCGTGGTTATTTAAGTATTTGCTTGATTCTTGATGTTGAAGAGATAAAACCGTGGGTTGTAGATAAAATGAAAGCAGAACGTTTTGGTGAGAATGATCATTGATTCCCATTTTAGACTATTTATATCTATCATTTTTTAAAATTCTTATTTTTAAGCACTTAGCTTTTGATTTATCACATTCATTTATTTTGGCTCTCATAAACAATTTAGAAAACATATTTAACTTAATTAAATATTGTTCGTTACTTAATTGCATTATTTAAAATTTAATTTCATTAAACGGTCAAATTTTCACAATTTACATCATAAAACGCAAATTGCCACATAAACGCACAATTTTGAAAGCAAGGTGTTACGGTATGAGCCCACCATGCTTGCACTTCGTCCTCGAAGTACCCAGGGCTCAAACAGATGCAGATATCGAACCCTCATGTCTTGTTCAGATTTCCTGGTCTGGGAAGTTCCATGAGAAGTTCTCCACTACACCAACACCATTGCCACTTCTCAGTTTCTTAACTTCTTTATTTTCGTCTCCAAAATTGCCTCAGGCTCATCGTATTGCAGCTTCTCGTTGATCTTGTAAGTCGGATGATCGGCCGGCTTTTCGCTTTCGTTTTCCTTGCACTTCCTCATTTGCGAGATGTGAAACACAAGATGAATGTTTGACAGCTTGTTCAGCAGGTCTAAAAGATGTGATTAACTTCTGTCAAAATTGAGCAGTTTTCAAGCATTGTCGAATGCTTCGGATCTTGTCGTTTGTATGTTGAAGTATTGTGGGACCGGTGATTGGTGTTTCGCCTGCTTCATGCCAGCAAGCTAAAGTGCGACACTTGCGTCCGTGTAAGGCTTTGAAAGGTGTTGCTTCAATAGACGAGTGAAATCTGTTGTTGTAAGAAAACTCCGCTAGAGACAAGTAATCATCCCAATTACCACTAAACTCGAGGACACAAGCCCGCAACATGTCTTCAAGCATAAGAATTGTGTGTTCGCTCTGGCCATCAGGTTGTGGATGATACGCCATGCTCATTCTGATCTTAGTGCCCAAACCTTCTTGTAGTACTGTTCAGAACCTCGAAGTGAATCGGAATGAAGTGGGAAACTTTGGTTTCATCAACGATAATGTTGGTACACCCTGTGTGACGATAGCAGTCTAAGTGATCCAACATTGGGTTTTAGCAAGTGTTTGATATATATGTTTTTATATATGGTTGATAATTATTATTGTTTGTGTGTTTGAACTTAATGTAACATATTACAAGAAGTTCAAACATAAAGATCAAAGATAAAATTAATCATAAAGTAAAAACATAAGTTTCAATACTTAGTTAATTATGTGAGAAGGTAAATTCGAATTATCTAAGGACTAGGATTCGAATCTGGTTAGATTCGAATGAGTCACAAGACAGATTCGAATGTGACCATTTAGGCAGATTCGAGAATGTCAGATGGGACAAACTCGAATGGGCTTTGGGCCGGATTCGAGTTTAGCCCATGACAGACTCGAATTAGCCTCTATAATTAGGGATAGACTCGAAATATTATTGGACTTTTTGCAGAATTCGAGAGTGATTAAGCATTAAGCGATTTCGAGTTTATCATCAGGTTAGTGTTTCGGAGAGAATCTTCTAGTAGGTGCGTTCGTGTGTAGTTCGTGCAGCTTGTTGATAGTCTCCGTGTTCCATAGTGAGAGTTGTTTCCGTCTACCCGTTAACGAGGATTCCGCACTCGTTGACGGTTCCGCGTCTAGATAGATCTGTCAGTGCAAGACCTTACAAGTGGTATCAAAGCCTACGGGGTGTTCTTCGTGTTCTTCGTGTTCATCTAGATACATTCTAGGTTTCTTGACGCTTTTTGGACGGTTTTTCTCTCAAATCGTGTTTTTGTGTGTTTTCGAGCTTAGCAAATTCTTATCCGGGAAATACTTCGTGTTTTTCACATTTTTCATCGAAATCAGTATTTTTTGTTGTAAAAATATTGATTTAATCTGCAAAACGTAAAGAAATCGAAGTGTTAGCCGTATTTCGAGTTTGCGGCGCTCGAATCTGTTAGGAGTAATTAGGGTTATTCTTAGTTTCGAGTCTAACCAAATCCGCTCCTCTCGAGTTTGATACACACTGTTTCGAGTCTAATTCGAGTTTGTGCTACATTCGATAGGGGTCTCGAGTCTGCTTACATTCGAGTTTGCTTCGACTTTAATCTAGTTTCGAATAGGGCTTCGAATCTTCTGAGTGTTCGAGTTTGCTTGACCTTCGAGTTTAGGGAACTTTCGAATCTGTCATAATTTCTAATTTTATTGAATTTCAACACTTAATCGAATTTAATCCCAAAAAGATTTAACCTAAATTATATTCGAATCCACCTAGATTCGAAAGAGTTAGTTTAAGTCAGTTTCGAATTAAATTAATTAAGTTACAATTCAATTCTTTTTGAAACGATGTCAAACCTTCAAAAGTTTCTGGAAATGGACCACGAGGTCGGGAAGGCAAACACTCTGCCTAAGCTGATGAAACTCGAGGAAAACTATTGGTGGAAAGATCGGTTTGCCGATTTTGTGCGCTTTAATGACATGCGCATGTGGGTGTGTATTGACGAAGGATACATTCCACCAATTTCTGAAGTTGAAGGCCGTCAGAGACTTCTATCATATCAGATGATGAAGGAAGATGATAAGAAACTCTATGAAGCTGAGAACAGAGCTTTCTCGATAATACGGATGGCGTTGCCTCAGGATACACTACACACATTCCGGACTCAGAAGACATCTAAGGAACTTTGGGAGTCACGAGAAAAGAGATGTGAGGGTAATCCAAGGGTTCGAAGAAAGTGTATGGAGCTGTTGAAACAACAGTTTGCGATTTTCAAGGCGTTAAAGGATGAACAGCTGGATGATACTATCACCCGGTTCTATCATCTATTGACAGAGCTTGAAAGTCACGGGATTGAGTATAATGACACCGACAAGAACAATAAGCTTCTTAATGCCTTACCAGCCAAATGGGCTATGTATGTGGCAATGATCAAGCTTAATGAAGACAAGTATTATACCCAATCTTTGGAGGATATTGTGGGAACGTTGCGAGCTTATCATTTCGAGCTACTGAAGGCCGAAACTGATTACGAACAAGTCCAGAATCCAGCGATGTATTTTGGAAAATCAACAAAACCTTCAGCGACGCCGATCTGAAGACTGCTACAGCGTTTTTCACCAGAGAAACGTCGTCACCAGCAGAGTCTGATGACACACTGAATGGAGCGTTCTTAGGGTTGGGAAGATCAGAAGAACAGCAACCTCAAGCAGCACAGGCGACGACATCTCAGAGCTATTCTAAGATGCCCATGAGCGCGAAATCAGCGGAAGAACATTTGAACCTGCTTGCTTCATTTGTGGCCGCATACGGGAATTGCGTTCAAGGGAAAATAAACGATCCTGCTCTCTGGGATGAAGACTATGATCAGGTCGATCCTGACGATCTTGAGGAAATGGATCTTAAATGGCAACTGGCCATGGTAACCCAACGGGTTAAAAGATTCATCAAACGAACTGGGAGGAAGTTGACGATGAATAATAAGGGGATTGGATTTGATAAGTCCAAGGTAAAGTGCTACAACTGTCAAGGTCTGGGACACTTCGCCAGAGAATGTCAGAGACCGAAGGTAGATACGTACCAAGGGTAGAGTCAGCATCAGGGACAGTTTCAGAATCAGTCTCAACAACGGTACCTTCCAAGTTCATCTGCCGATCAAGCCAATCTAGCTGGTCTACTTTCAAATGTCACATCATATAGACAGCTGGATGGTACCTACGACTGGAGCTCACATCCAGAATCAAATGCTCGGGCTTTTATGGCTGAAGTAACGGAAAATGGATGTGAAGGGGAAGAGCAGACCACAAGGGACAGCAGTCCGATGTGGGTGGAGAAGACGAATGATCAGACGCTTCTGGAGTTTGCCGCTCAAATGGCCAACGTGGAATCCGACCACACAAAGGTTAGTCTGACTTACTCTCTTTTTCATGAATTATGCTTGTTATGTGTTACTTCTAACGATAGGTTAAATCTAGTCTTAGAATCACATCAAACCATAACTGCTCAAAATGAGTCTTTAAAAGCTGATAACGCTAGCCTAAACGTTATTAAGCAAGATCTTAAAGAAAAACTTAAGGCTGATGCTCAAGATGTCATAGTTCTGAAAGACAAACTCAGTGAGCAGTGTGTTAGGTTAGAGCTTATGTATGAGCATGTAGAGGCCTTGACCGAAAATCTTAAGGATAAAGACATAAGCTAGCTGAAACAAAGGTAAAGGTAGCAGAGGCCAATAGTAAGCTAGAGAAGTTTAGGAATTCAAGCCTGAACCTAGGGAAAGTTTTAGATGCTCAACGCCAATCTAAAAAGCCTGTAGGTCTAGGATTTCATGAAATTCCTCCACCTTTTAAAGCAAACTACGTGTCTCAACCTCAGGAGAAAACTGATAAATCAGTAGACTTAAAGGACTCACCTGCACCTATATCTGAGCCTGTAGTAGAAAATACACCTAAGGTGATTGATACAACCGTCAAGGTTAAGAAAGTCAAATTTGTGGCTTCCTCTAGTGAAACACCTGCAGGAAAACATAAAATTGATTTTAATGATCAGGACGATGAACCAGTCGCGATAGATGTTCAAAAAGACCAGGACACAAGTGACACACCTAAGACTAAGGGCTCACAAAAGAAGCCAATAGACAAAATGTCATGCTTTAGATGTCACGAGAGGGGGCATGTAGCTTCTACCTGTCCAGATAGGAAAGTCGATAATACACCTAAGATAGTGAAGCCAGAACAGCCTAAACCCTCAACAAGTGTGGCGAGCACTAGTAGTTCTCAGAGTACCGAGAAAACTGTGCTGGCTGCACCAAAACAAGTTGTGAAACAAACACCGGTAAAGGTTGGACCAAAAGAAGTGGTTAGGACAAATTCACCGAATTGTGTCATTAATCAATCCAGGTTAGCACCTCAACAAGTCTATAGGAGCATAACACCTAGCAGGGCACACACTCCAGTTAGGTCACATACTCCTGTTAGACATTACGCACCGGTAAGAGCTCAGGGATCACAATCTGATATGCAATATAATCGGAATTATTCGAGAGCTCCACAACAAATGCCTACTCAAAGGCAAAGAGTGAATTTACATCACTCGGGACCACAACAAACTCGTGTTCAACGACCCAAGTCACCTGAAAGGCGAGATGGGTATTTGAAAGAGTTTAAGTATGTGGACGAGAATGGTATTACCAAGTCAGTTATGGCTTGGGTTCCCCGTGATAACTAACCTATTTTCTTTCATGTGCAGGAGATTACCACAGGTCTAAACAACAAATGGTTCGTCGACAGTGGATGCTCCAGGCACATGACAGGGGCACGAAGTCTCCTTACAGACTTCAAGGGTGGGAATCGGGGATTTGTATCATTCGCGGGAAATAAAGGAGGAACCATCACTGGAACTGGAGAAGTCACTAATGGGACGATTACTTTGGATCAAGTTTATCACGTCGATAAACTGGTTCATAATCTCATTAGTGTATCTCAAATCTGTGACAGGAAGAATTCAGTGCTTTTTACTGACACTGAAGCATTAGTGCTAAAACCGGGATTCAAGATTCCTGAAGAATGGGTATTGATGCGGGCACCAAGGAAAAATGACTTGTACATGCTTGATATGAACAAGTCGGATACTTCGATGGGGCCAAAATTGTTTGTTATCCAAAGCTTCAGAAACGGAATCAGTATTGTGGCACAGACGCATGGCTCACTTGCCCCTAAGAAAAATGAACTACATAACGAAGAATGGGTTGGTGCAAGGTGTGCCTATGAAGAGCTTTCAGTTCGATGACAAGTGTCTACCATGCAAGAAGGGCAAACAACATAAGAAGACACACAAGTCCAAGACGTAGAACTCCATAACCTCAACATTCGATTGGTTGCATATGGATCTTTTCGGTCCAATCAACAAAAGGAGTATAGGAGGTAGTTGGTATTGTTTGGTTATCACTGACGATTTCTCACGATTTTCTTGGGTTTTCTTTCTAGGTACAAAGGACGAGACGGCTTCCAAGCTCATCGGGTTCTTAGACCAAAAGGTGGAGATTCCTACGGCAACGGTTTTTTAACAAGGGATAAGTAGTTATAGTGATTTAAGGAACTTGAGTTCAAACAAAAACACTGAATATTCGGCCCTGTCTCTTTGCCTCTTCAAAGGGCAGTGCATCAAATTTAGTGCACCATTATGAACCTCAACAAAAATGGGGTGGCCCAAACCCCGCAAACGTAAAAACAGGACACTGATTGAGGCAGCTAGGACTATGTTGTCGGATTCAAAGCTTCCTACCATGTTTTGGGGGAGGCTGTGAATACCGCATGTCATATTTTAAACCGAGTCCTAACTGTCAAATCCTTGAACAAAACCTGTTATGAAATTTTGAATTAAAGGCCACCTAATTTAACTGGATTCGAACCGTTTGGGGTACCATGCACTCTTTTGCGTACAAAACATCAACCGAAGTTTGGTGAAAAGGCTGACGAAGGGTACTTCCTAGGTTATGTGCCGAACTCACCAAACAAACGGGTTTTTAACAAAACGAATGGTACGGTTGAGATTGTGTATAATATTGAAGTCACAAGTTATACACATGAACCCCAAACAGGTCCGGAATGGATATTTGACTACGATAAATTATTTGAGTCATTTAACATTCCTTTGAATGAAAATGCAGGTACAATCGAAAAGGACATGGCGACGTTACATCTAAATGACGAAGGTCATACCTTTCCGAGGACTACATTTCAATCCGCATCCGAGCCTACTGCGACTGAAGATGGATCTCCAGAAGTTACCAATCCAGAGGCACCTTCAACTGAGAATCAGACTCAGACAACAAGTTCCAACTCTGAGGAAAATGTCCACGAGGAGGAAAATGTGGAAGCTGAGGCTGTTCCCCCATTAGGTGAAATAGGATCTAACTTAGGAGATAATCTGACTGTTGACGAGATAGAGACCTCTAGGATCAACAAAAACCATCCTATAGAAAGCATCATAGGAAATCCTAACGAGGGTGTGAGGACTAGAAGTAGTTTAAATAACAACACAGTGTTGTTGTCGATGATAAATGACTCCGAGGCATATCATACCTGTCTCTATTCGTGTTTCATATCGCAAGTAGAGCCTAAGAATGTGCAGATGGCACTTAAGGATAACTCCTGGGTTGAAGCAATGCAGGAAGAACTTTCACAGTTTAGGAAACTAGAAGTGTGGGAGTTAGTTCCATTACCTCGAGGAGAAGTTGCAATAGGAACCAAATGGGTTTTTAAGTGCAAGAGAGATGATCGGGGTATATTCACTCGCAACAAGGCTAGGCTAGTTGTAAAGGGTTTCAACCAAGAGGAGGGAATCGATTACAATGAGGTGTTTGCACCAGTAGCAAGGCTGGAAGCCATTAGGTTGTTTCTGGCATTTGCCTCCTTCAAGGGCTTTAAGGTATATCAACTATATGTTAAGAGTGCTTTCCTCTACGGGAAAGTGAAGGAGCTGGTGTATGTAGAACAGCCGCCCGGATTTACAGATCCAAAATATTTTGAAAGAGTATATCGTTTAGATAAGGCTCTATATGGATTGCATCAAGCACCAAGGGCGTTGTACGAGACTCTATCCAACCATTTATTAGAGAACGGGTTTGAACGGGGTAGGATAGATAGTACGCTGTTTGTTAAGAGAAAGGGAGAACACTTCATCTTGGTACAAGTGTACGTCGATGATATCATTTTTGGATCATCAGACGAACAGATGTGCAAAGATTTCGAGAAGGTGATGAAGTCGAAATTCGAGATGAGTGCTATGGGAGAGTTAAATTTCTTTTTGGGGTTACAAGTTGACCAGAAGAAGGATGGTATGTTTATCCATCAGACGAAGTATGTCTATGACATATTAGAACGCTTCGGGATGGAATGAACAAAATTGACTGCCCATTTCAGCACGCCAATTCAAGTGAATCACAATCTCGGATCGGGTACTGAAAGTGATACCGATGTGGATCCGACGTTATATCGGGCCATGATTGGATCACTTATGTATTTAACTGCTTCAAGACCTGACATTATGTTTGCTGTGTGTATTTGTGTTAGGTTTCAAGCTAATCCGAAGGAGATGCATATGAAAGCTGTGAAGCGGATTCTACGATACCTCAAGTCGAAACCGAAGCTGGGACTTTGGTATCACGTGGAGGGAGATCTAGAGTAATTTGACCTTAATAGTAGTTTATTTCCATTTATAGCTGTAGTATTTCTTTCTTTTATAGTAAGTCTGCTAAATTAGGATAGTTTCTATTTTTAGTAAGTTAGTAGGTTATCTGCTTTTATTGCTATTTCTTATGAAAAACAAAAGAAAAAAGAAAGAAAACCATAAAAACTCAATAAAAAAAGAGAATATCAGAAAAAGAGTTAAGTCTTAGATGCATAGGTTCAAAGTGACGAAAATTAGCACAGTCGTTACAAACTCTAAGTGTTTAGGCTTTCACACATAATGCACCTAAAATTCTAAGTGTTATACTTTATTTTAGTTTGATGTGTTGGTAGGCATAATACATATAGGGAGTCTCAAGGCAAATAAAATATTCAAGAAAAAGTCAAACGTGTCACTAACTTAGATGTATGACCAATCGGTCTTAATTTTTATGTACAAGACATACAAACTTTGAGTCTAAATGAGGTATGCAAACTTTCTGGGGATGTATAGCAACATCAAATACATCTTAAAAGGGAAAGAATAGAAAAATCATATAAAATTGAGAGTCGAAAACATGTAACTCTGTTATACGTAAGTACAGACCTGTTGCCTCTGTTTAGATTCGGGTTAGCAAGATACATCGCTTTGTTGTACATCGGTACAGACCTGTCACCGCTGTCTTGCTAGCTTTAAGAATAAACCTTAAGTCAAACTAAGACACTTTGTTGTATGAAAATACAGACCTGTGTCCGATGTTTGTCTTTTAAAGAAAGTTTGCAAATACCAACAAGTTAGAATCTTTGTCTGTATGCCTTGATCATAAAAGTATGTCTATGTCTGAGTCACGTTAGATAATTTCATGATAAATAAAAATGCCAAGGGATATTCCGAAATGTATAATGTTTAAAGGGGTAAATACCAACAATCGGCTAAATGGGTATTTCACGACAAACAATCAAAGGAATCAAAAATTCCTAAGTGTGAAAGTTTAAGTACCGAAAGTGAGTATCTGACATCGCTATCTGATTGAACCTTTCTTTGACTATACTCATCAAAAATATTTTGTTTACCGTTTAGCTTAGGTTGTAAATTTTAATAAGTATAGCTTAAGTCTAAGTTAAATTGTTGGTCAAAATTTTAAATTTTATTTTTACTTAGTTTTTACTTTATTTTACCTTAGTTGAGTTTATTTTATTTTATTTTATTTTTTAACTTAGGAAAAAGGTCAAAAATTACTGAGGGTGCAATCACAGTTGAATAAAATAAACACTGCGTGAAAATCTTGTGCTTCGGGTAAAGGATTAGGCATAGTTTATTCCGTTACACAATACCGTTGAAAAGGTTGAAAAAGTTGAAGTTATTTCAAAATTTTCGAAATTTTTCTAAGTATTTGGTGTAATTCGAGTTTAGGTCAAACTCGAAATTGGGTGGTTTCGAATCTGTCAGTAGATTCGACTTTGGCCATAGATTCGAAGGTGGGTGTTATAAATAGGTAACAGTAATTGTCATTACTTCTATCTGTTTTCGAATCTACCCTCTCGAATCTATTTGGCGACTTCGAATCTACTTCTTCGAATCTACCGTTTTCCACAAAAACGACAATTTGTCAAGTTTTTTACTTGGGTGTTCGATTCTACTGATATATCTAGGTATAATCACCTTGGTTGTACAAGATTCATGTTGTTTTATACACCATTTAAGCTAAAATCAACGATTTTTGAAGGTTTATGGGTCTAAGTCGTGTTTTCCAAAATTACAAACTTTGGACCAGTAAATAGTCAAATTAAATACATAAATCAGTGATTAGAACCTAGTTGGACTAATGTATGTGATTTTCTAAGTTCAAAATGGTTAAAATCATGGGTTTTGATGAAGAATTGGGCCGACGACTGTTCGAATCTGTTCGTGGACATTCTCGAGTTTGTCAGTAAACTCGAGAAGACCATTACATTCGAATCTGTCATAAAATTCGAAAGAGGGTGTCTTCGAATCTGTACATTCAAATTTGTCATTTTATTTGAATTATTTGAATTATTCAATTTAAATTTAATTAAACTTGTAGAAATTCATTTGTGTTGGATTTTGTACTTAAACAAGTTCAAAATAAAACAAATTTGAATTTAAGCAAGTTTATTGATTTTTAATAATTCTAATACTTTATCTATTGTGCAGATATGGCTGTTCGAGTATTTGTGCCGAAACATAATATGGTCATTCCATATGACCATCATATCCCTGAGGCGCAGGGATTTCGTCAAATGATGGATTTCCTCGTAGAATCTAGGATTGCTTTTGCTTTATCTCATAATATACAGATTGTTATTCCCTATGTTCGACAGTTCTATGATCATCTTCAGGTGGATTGCTCTGTCACCCCGACAGTGCTGAGAACCAGGATAGCAGGACAACCATTGGTGTTTTCTACCGATATGCTGCGTCAAGTTTTGCAGCTAGGATCTCAGGAAGAAGAGTCTGGGCCTATTGACTTTCCCCTAAGTATTAGGCAGGCAGCTTTTCAGAGAATGGGTTACAACTTAGATGTTACGAAGGCATCTTTCATGAAGAGCGGGCTTATTTGTAACATCCGGCATTGAACCAGGTTAGCAACAACGACTTAATTAGTATTTAATGGCCAATTATAACCTAATAGGTGGTCATTAGAAATTAACCAAAGTGATTAACAAGGTTCATGAAGAAATTCAACTCAATTCGAATCAAATTCATCGGTGCGATGAATCGGGAAATCAATTAATCCGATCGAATTACGATATGAGGGATTAATTCAACTAAGTATATAATTAAATTATGATTAGTGACACTAATCATACACTAATACAATTACTTAACATTAATTATGCAAGACTAAAACAATGCATCCATAAGTATTTTTGAAATTACAAGAAAAGGAAAATACAAGAATACATTTCTAAATACTTTTATACAAAAAAAAAAAAACAAAATACATCATTTTTATACTTAAAAATCAGCCAACAACACAAAGGAACACACTTTTGTGTCCCTTTGACTTTTTAAAAAAATATTGAAAAGTATTATTCACTTTTTCTACTTTTCCAACATGTTGGTAAAGTATTAAACACCACCTTTATCATCATCATTTGCAAGACTAAAACTCTTCTATAAATAGAGGACTCATTTCCTCATTTCATTCACACCTTCAAAGCATAAACACCCTCTCATTCTCTCTAGAAAAATCGGCCAAAGGGCCTAGTGCAAGGCCAAGAACTTGCAACTTTGTTCTTCATATTTTCTTCAAGTGTTCTTGGTGTTCTTCAAGGGTTTTGGTGCATATCTTGCAAGAATTTCAATTTCTACTGAAAATCATAATCCAAATACTTCAAAGTAAGTAAATACTAACTTATTTCATCATACATTTATGTTTATATAAGTCTTGCATAATATATATAATCACCAACAACAACAAGTTACATAAAAACTCAAGTTTATAAGTTTCTAGTTTTTATTTTTATGTTGTTTCTTTAAATGTGCATATGAATATATGAACACATTATAAACATGTTAATATTATGAAAACATGTGTTATATATGTGTTATATAACTTCTATAACTTTTATACAAGTAGTCTTTGAATAAACAACAAGAATCATAAGTTGTTTTAAGTTTATAAACTACGGATTTTCGGCAGAAAATGTATATCGACTTTGAAAAATCATAACTAATTCATAACTCAACGAAATGACTTGATTCTTGTCTCAAAAGTTAGATCTATGTCTTAACTATAGATCTGTAATTTTTCATAATTTATTTTGAAGTTTAAGACCTCCAGAAATTATTTGGGAAACCGAAAGATTGACAGCTCAAAAATGGCCAACATAGCGTTTTTAACAAGCTTTTTCACCAACCTAAACAACTCGGAAAATGGCCGTTCTTGATTCTAAAAATCCTTTGTATATAGTAGTTTAATGTCCTAGAAAATCAAAGTCTAAAACATTTTGGAGCTTGGTCAAAAACAGCCTCAAAGTAGGCCGAAAAACCTCCGAAAAAGCTGGAAAATTATATATATATAAACTTGACGTTTTAAGCAAATCTTATTTATAAACTTGTAATGTTGGGTGATTTAAGACATAAAAATCTATAAATATACTTATTATCATATATTAGTGATATTAAGTCCTTATTATCATTTAGGACTCGGTTAAACACCTCCGGTTTCATCACCCATCAAACAACGCACATTTGCATTTTTGCGCATATTTTGCCATCGCAATTCCGGTGAGTCTTCATAGTCCCATTTTTCACATTATTATGTTTTGGGATGAAATACATGCTTCGTTTTTATATGGACACAAAAACTTCTCGATTCTATTATGTATTACATATGTGATTTCCGCCCTTATATCATGAAATCGTTAGTTGCATTTGTTTGCAAGCGCGAATATATTGTGGATAGATCTATTGGGAGTCATGTCCCCCACTCGGGTTAGTGGTTTAGCTAACTGCAGGTGCATATATATTCAACACACGGTATTACGTATGGGAATACTGCTCGGGACAAACTCATTCTAATTAAGCTTCGGTGACATGATGGTTTATGTAATACATCTCATGGAATTTATGATTTTATAAATTCAACACATCTGATAATGTCCATACAACTGGTCTTTTCGCGTAAACCTATGAACTCACCAACAATTTTTGTTGACGTATTTTAGTATGTATTTTCAGGTAATTAAGGCAAGTGTGCCTTCGGATACACCAACTTTCAAGCTTCCGCATTTCATGGAGTCGCATGCATATTTCGAAAACTAACGGAGATTTGACTGCATTATTTTTGGACGCATTAATTATGTATCAGAATCTCTGTATTACGCGAACTTCATTCCTTTCATTTTGTAAAACATTAATACATTTTTAAATTTTAATGTCGTAATATTTCGATAACGTCCATATAGTGGTCGTTCGTTATAATTATGGTTACGCTTCCGCACTCGTCACGTCTCGCTGCCAACCAAGCTAGCAGGGTGTGACAGATTGGTATCAGAGCCATAGTTATAGTGAACTAGGTTGCATTAGTACCTAGACTATAACTGTTACAAAAACTAAACTTTCTTCTAGAACTATGAACACATATATGGACCCTGATGACAATAACATGTCGAAATTCACCCCTAGGGAAAGGGTGTGACTAGCTCAACGGGAGTCTATCCCGATACCTGCCCATCAGCCAAGCCCGCCGCAGTAGTAACAGGCGAACGTAAGACAGTGGGGATGGATGCCTCACATTCTCTAAGAGTGGAGAAACAAGGAAGGGATCCCAAGCCAGATAGAAACACCATCTTCTCCTCAAGTGCCGACACATACCCAGAAACCTACGTAACAAACGATGCCTCTGTTGGTGGCAAGGGCCGCCAGACACGACCCCCAATTTCGACAAAATCCACCGAGAGGTCGGTGAGATCCTTGCAAGGGTTAGGTAGGAGGCAATGCAAACCCCCAATAAACCTTAGGCCAACCAGAATACCCAGGCGATTCAACAAAGACGGAATGGACAAATTATGTCAACGCCTAGCAGAGCGCAAAGCCAGTAATGTAGAACTAACCCAACGACTTAACGCTCTGGAGTACGAGGAAACCCCGGAGGCATCTCTTTATAGTATTTCTCTAGGCTTTACTATCTGATATATCTTAGGGTAAATAAGGCTTAAGAATTTAGAAAATTCTGACCATATCATATACAAAGATTAAGTATCAAGAACTTTTATGAGGAATTAAGTTTTAACTACAACTCTGCGTAGGAAAAGATAAAGCTGTGACTATCTGCCTACGAAATTTCAAACCCGTAGACTTATCCTCTTACCCCATTAGATACCACTTATGCATTTCTACTATTTGATACTGGTGCTGATAGGAGCTTTATATCCACTAAGTTCACTAAGCAGATAAATTCCATTAAATGCTACTTATGCTATTGAGGTTGATGACAGTGAGACGCTTAAGACAAATAATATAAGTCGAGGATGCTCCTTAGAATTAGTAGGCCGACTCTTTGAAACAGACATGATACCCATCAAACTGGGAAGTGTTTTGAAGTGGTCATAGGCACGGAATGACTATATAAAAATTGTGCGGAAATAGTGTGCAACAAGAAGACGGTTCATATACCTTTAGCCAATAAGAAGGTCCTTACTGTCCAAGGTAAAACAAGAAATATCAAAGAAAGCATCACCCCTAGCATTAGGACCCTGAAGTGTTGACAGAGAGTGAGCCAAAGGAAAAACGGCTCGAAAATATTCTTATTATTTGTGATTACCCCAAAGTTTTTCCAAAACACTTACCAGATCTCCCAACATCGAGGCAAGTCAAATTCAAAATTCGGCCTAGTATCAGGTGCGGTACCAGTGGCTCGAGCACCATGCCGATTAGCCCCATCAATAGTGTAACAATCGTCCAACCAACTGTAGGAGCTCTTAGTTAGATAAAGGGCCTATCAAACCGAGTTCCTCGCTTTGGAGGAGCTCCAGTTTTGTTCATAAAGGAAAAGGATGGAACTTTCGGGATGTGCATCAATTACCGAGATATTAAATAAGCTAAAAGAACCAATACCCACTTCCAAGGATCAATGACTTGTTTGACAAAACTTGAAGAATTAAGTTCCTATTCGAAGATCGACCTAAGGTCTGGTTATCATCAGGTTAGAGTTCACAAGAAAGATATTCCAAAGACAGCTATCAGATTCTGCTTCGGTCATCATAAATTCCGATTAATGCCGTTTGGATAAACCAGTGTCCCCAACGGTACTTATGGACCTCATCGGGTGTGCAAACCTTATTTAGACAAATTCGTGATTGTATTCATGAATGACTTTTAATCTACTCACGAAACGAGAAGGAGCATGAGCAACATTTAAGACTGATTCTGGAATTATCGGAGAGAGAACAACTATATGCTAAGCTTTCTAAATTTGACTTTTGGTTAGGAGAGGTGAAATCCCTCGGTCACGTGAACAATAGTAAAGGAATCCAAGTCGACCCCGCAAAGATCAAGGCTATCAGGAATTGGTCAACTCTTAGAACCCCCATAGAGATACGACAGTCCTTAAGACTTGCCACTTATTATAAGCAATTTTCTCAAAGATCACCAGAACTCTAACAAAACTGACCCGAAAGGACATTAAGTATGATTGGAGCAAGGATCAGGAGATATCATTTCAGTTATTAAAGCACAAACTGTGCAGCGCGCCTATTTTGTCCATACCTAAGAGGAACAAGAAATTTATAGATTACTATGACACTTCACACATTGGGATGATGTAGAAAGATAAGGTCATAGCTTATACTTCATAAAAACTTAAGGTTCACGAGGTGAATTACACAACGCATGATCTAGATCTTGGAACAGTAGTCTTTACCCTTAAGACTTGAAGACATTAGTTGTACGGTAAGAAGTGTATTACACTCACGGACCCTAAGAGCCTCCAACATATCTTGAACCAGAAAGAGTCAAATATTAGGTAACATCGTTGATAGAGCTAATAAGTGGTTGCAACAGTGAGATTCGTTATCACTTGAGGAAAACTAATGTGGTTGCAGACGCTCATAACCGAAAGAAATGAGTTAAGCCGTTAAGAGTACCAACCATAGTTATAACCACTCAACCAAACCCTCCTTTCTTAGTTCATGAAGTTATTAAGGAGGAAAATATGAAAAATAAAGCCCTGCACAGAATGGATAAATAGTTTGGAATAAGGGTTAATGGAAATCAATACTTCACGAATAGAGTCTGGTTACCCTGTTTTTGATAGATTAAGAAAACTGGTTAAAGATGACGGACACAAATCAAGATATGTCGTTCACCCCGGATCCAATAAAATGTATCATAGGGAACTATACGGGTGGCCTATCATGAAGGATTACATTGCCACATATGTCAAAAAATTTCTAACATGCTCCAAAGTTAAGACCAACATCAGAAACCATTTGAGTAATATTCGACCACCTAACAAAATCCGCGCGTTCCTACCAATCAAGAAGAACATCAGGATGAATAAGCTAGTCCAAACGTACCTCAAGGAAGTCGTCTCCGGACACGGAGTGCCTATTATAATCATTTTGATATGGATAGCAGATCTACAGCTAAGCTTTTGGCAATTATTATAGCCAACTGTGGATAAAAACCTGGACCTGAGTACCACATATCACTCTCAGACCAATGATCAGAATAATAGAATGATCCAAACCCTAGAACGTACATTAAGAGCCTGTGTAATGGATACTTATTTGCCTTAGTGGAATTATCGTACTACAATAGCTATCACTCAAGTACTAAAGCTGCTCCGTTTGAGGCCCTCTACGGGCAAAAGTGTCGATCCCCGATTTATTGGGAAGAAGTGGGAAACGGCCAAATCATTGGCGTTAAGATCATTCACAAAATTACCGAAAGGATAGTACGATTGCAGAACTGACTAAAAGTTGCCCGCAATTGTCAGAAAGTTATGAAGATGTAGGAAGAAAATCCCTTGAATTCTAATTAGGAGAACGAGTACCAATGAAACTCTCGCCATGGAAGGGTGTGATACGATTAGGAAAATAAGGAAAAACTAAACCCTCGATACATTGGCAATGCAAAGTCTTAAGGGGAATTGGACTCGTAGCTTATCGTTTAGAGTTACCACCAGAGCTTAGTAGCATGCACAATACCTTCCATGTATCAAATATGAAGAAGTGTTTGTTAGAGGAGACACTTGTTACCCCCTTGGAAGAGATCCAACTAACTGATAAACTTCGCTTCACCAAAAGGCCGGTTGAAATCATGGACCGTAAGGTCAAAGGATTGAAGCACAGTTGTGTACCCATCCTCAAGGTCAGATGGAATTCTAGACATGGAACACAATCCACTTAGGCATGCAAAGGCTAGTTTAAGCAAAGATACTCTCATCTACTCTTAAGTAACAATACCCCTGAGGAAACAGGATAAAATTTCGGGACGAAATTCCCTTAACAGGGGGAGACTGTAACATCCGGCATTGAACCAAGTTAGCAACAACGACTTAATTAGTATTTAATGGCCAATTATAACCTAATAGGTGGTCATTAGAAATTAACCAAAGTGATTAACAAGGTTCATGAAGAAATTCAACTCAATTCGAATCAAATTCATCGGTGCGATGAATCGGGAAATCAATTAATCCGATCGAATTACGATATGAGGGATTAATTCAACTAAGTATATAATTAAATTATGATTAGTGACACTAATCATACACTAATACAATTACTTAACATTAATTATGCAAGACTAAAACAATTCATTAAAATAATGCATCCATAAGTATTTTTGAAATTACAAGAAAAGGGAAATACAAGAATACATTTCTAAATACTTTTATACAAAAAAAAAAAAAACAAAATACATCATTTTAATACTTAGAAATCAGCCAACAACACAAGGGAACACACTTTTGTGTCCCTTTGACTTTTTATAAAAATATTGAAAAGAATTATTCACTTTTTCTACTTTTCCAACATGTTGGTAAAGTATTAGACACCACATTTATCATCATCATTTGCAAGACTAAAACTCTTGTATAAATAGAGGACTCATTTCCTCATTTCATTAACACCTTCAAAGCATAAACACCCTCTCATTCTCTCTAGAAAAATCGGCCAAAGGGCCTAGTGCAAGGCCAAGAACTTGCCACTTTGTTCTTCATATTTTCTTCAAGTGTTCTTGGTGTTCTTCAAGGGTTTTGGTGCATATCTTGCAAGAATTTCAATTTCTACTCAAAATCATAATCCAAATACATCAAAGTAAGTAAATACTAACTTATTTCATCTTATAATTATGTTTATATAAGTCTTGCATAATATATATAATCACCAACAACAACAAGTTACATAAAAACTCAAGTTTATAAGTTTCTAGTTTTTATTTTTAAGTTGTTTCTTTAAATGTGCATATGAATATATGAACACATTATAAACATGTTAATATTATGAAAACATGTGTTATATATGTGTTATATATGTGTTATATATGTGTTATATAACTTTTATAACTTTTATACAAGTAGTCTTTGAATAAACAACAAGAATCATAAGATGTTTTAAGTTTATAAACTACGGATTTTCGGCAGAAAATTTATATCGACTTTGAAAAATCATAACTAATTCATAACTCAACGAAATGAGTTGATTCTTGTCTCAAAAGTTAGATCTATGTCTTAACTATAGGTCTGTAATTATTCATAATTTATTTTGAAGTTAAAACCTCCAGAAATTATTTGGGAAACCGAAAGTTTGACAGCTCAAAAATGGCCAACATAGCGTTTTTAACAAGCTTTTTCACCAACCTAAACAACTCGAAAAATGGCCGTTCTTGATTCTAAAAATCCTTTGTATATAGTAGTTTAATGTCCTAGAAAACCAAAGTATAAAACATTTTGGAGCTTGGTCAAAAAAAGCCTCAAAGTAGGCCGAAAAACCTCCGAAAAAGCTGGAAAATTATATATATATAAACTTGACGTTTTAAGCAAATCTTATTTATAAACTTGTAATGTTGGGTGATTTAAGACATAAAAATCTATAAATATACCTATTATCATATATTAGTGATATTAAGTCCTTATTATCATTTAGGACTCGGTTAAACACCTCCGGTTTCATCACCCATCAAACAACGCACATTGCATTTTTTTGCGCATATTTTGCCATCGCAATTCCGGTGAGTCTTCATAGTCCCATTTTTCACATTATTATGTTTTGGGATGAAATACATGCTTCGTTTTTATATGGACACAAAAACTTCTCGATTCTATTATGTATTACATATGTGATTTCCGCCCTTATATCATGAAATCGTTAGTTGCATTTGTTTGCAAGCGCGAATATATTGTGGATAGATCTATTGGGAGTCATGTCCCCCACTCGGGTTAGTGGTTTAGCTAACTGCGGGTGCATATATATTCAACACACGGTATTACGTATGGGAATACTGCTCGGGACAAACTCATTCTAATTAAGCTTCGGTGACATGATGGTTTATGTAATACATCTCATGGAATTTATGATTTTATAAATTCAACACATCTGATAATGTCCATACAACTGGTAATGATGAGTCATCATCTGCCACTGAGTCAGAAGAAATGGAGGAGATAGAGGCTGAAGCTCCAGAGTCCGTATCTACAGAACCAACAGTTCGGATAGAGACTTATGGATCTAGATTAGTGGTTATTAATGAAGAAGCTTCAAGGAGGCGAGCATCAAGAGAGTCTGATGACTCTGATTTTGAAGAAGAAGAGGTTGCACCATTAGTGACGAGGCAAAGGGCCAAGCGTCATAGATTTATGCAAGGATCGTCTTCAACTTCAGCAGAACAACCAGAAATTCCTCAACCTCAAATTCCTCAACATCAGGATCCTCAAACCACCATTCCACCACCACCACCTCGTGATGAACCATACATCCCATCGCCGATCATTACAACTCCAATTCAATCCATCCCATCAACCTCAGCCACATACACAGAAAATCAAAGATTTTTGCAGCTTAAAGCTCGAGTTGACTTCCAAGAAATCCAAATCTTCGGCCTCACGACAGCAATAGGTGAAATTCAGAAGCATAACGCAGATCTTAATAAGGTGAATACTGAATTGAAGAAGATTGTGGAAAAAGTTCAAGAAGAGAACTTAGAAATGAAGACTTTTGTAGTCGATCAATCGGCTGAGATAAGGTCGATGCGCTCCCTAATTGAGCAGTTAATGAAAAATTTACAGGCTCAGGGGGAGACATCGTGCCGGGATCAAGAAGTGCGCAGGAATGATGATGATAATGAAGATAACCAAGGCAATGATCCCAGGTCTCAAAGACAGAATGAGCGAGTAGATTTTTCTGCTGCTCAGGCTGCTCAATCTCAGGGGGAGCCAAGTCAAGCAGGAGGAGATGTAGGAGAGGCCAGTTCGTCTAAGCCTACGGAGTATGAGATATGTGAGATGATTGATGCTCTCATGGATCTCGATGACGACCCAATGGACTTGGGATTTGACTTTGAAGAGGATATGGAGGAACTAGAAGAGGGAGAATTTGTCCCTGAAGAGATTGTTGATTGGAAATCAGATGATGAGGTGTGTGCTGACGAAGACGATGAAGCTGATGAGATCGTCGTTCAGCAAAATCCTATCACTGATACGTATGTGATAGAAGGAGACGATCTTGTTAACATAGAAGTAGTGAATGCTGCTTTACATGTTGAGTCATCAGTAGAGGAACCTGCCAGAGAACTAACTAATGAAGAGAAAAGAAAGTTGTGGTTCAGGGCTGAGCAAAGGAATTAGAGCTGAAAAAAAAAAGATGAGGGTGCCAGGGACTGGAAAACTGTCAGGAAGCATATTAAGCTGGTTCTTTGATCGAGAACTGCAGCTATTCATAATCAAGAGAAAAGATGGGCTCCAGTACCTGAGGCGAACTCTGAAAGCATTCAATTCACTGCCGAAGATTGAGATCAAGGCGTTAGCATGGAAAGAACTGATCAATATCGGCAATGACCCCTACGCAGATATAATTGCAAGAATCATAAGGAAAGAGGGAAGATCAAGGAAGTTTGAACACCTAAATCCAAGGATAGGAAAAAGAGTAGAGGATCCTTCTCGAATTGATTCTCTAACTGGGCGTCCTTGGATGAAGATTCAGTACAAACCCGTAAGATGTCTAAGAAAGGTGCCGCTCAAGCCTATGCCACAGAATGTCATGAAGAATCTGAACTGGTGGTATGTCGATGAAACGGGAGAAGCGGTGATGGAAGATTTTGAAGAAAAGGTGATTCTTAGAATCTATGATCCTCTTCATCTGGTAAACCTTTCTCGAGATGATCTTCACATTTTGCATGCTCATAAGATTTCAAGTGACACTCATATGGATGGTGAGGCTAGGAAATATGAGAATGTAGTTAAAGTGTGTGTTGAAAAAGGTTTGTATGCTGGAAGTAGTTTGAATAAATAATAAACAAAGTTCTTAATCAAATGTGTGAATTATTAGAAGCTATCGTCAAAGGGGAGTCTGTTAGTACACCCTGTGTGACGATTGCAGTCTAAGTGATCCAACATTAGGTTTTAGCAAGTGTTTGATATATATGTTTTTATATATGGTTGATAATTATTATTGTTTGTGTGTTTGAACTTAATGTAACATATTACAAGAAGTTCAAACATAAAGATCAAAGATAAAATTAATCATAAAGTAAAAACATAAGTTTCAATACTTAGTTAATTATGTGAGAAGGTAAATTCGAATTATCTAAGGACTAGGATTCGAATCTGGTTAGATTCGAATGAGTCACAAGACAGATTCGAATGTGACCATTTAGGCAGATTCGAGAATGTCAGATGGGACAAACTCGAATGGGCTTTGGGCCGGATTCGAGTTTAGTCCATGACAGACTCGAATTAGCCTCTATAATTAGGGGTAGACTCGAAATATTATTGGACTTTTTGCAGAATTCGAGAGTGATTAAGCATTAAGCGATTTCGAGTTTATCATCAGGTTAGTGTTTCGGAGGGAATCTTCTAGTAGGTGCATTCGTGTGTAGTTCGTGCAGCTTGTTGATAGTCTCCGTGTTCCATAGTGAGAGTTGTTTCCGTCTACCCGTTAACGAGGATTCCGCACTCGTTGACGGTTCCGCGTCTAGATAGATCTGTCAGTGCAAGACCTTACAGAAACCCATATTGCATTGTGTTATCTTTCACGTAGTAAGAAACTTTGTCACAAAGTCCATACCTCACTTGTAACTTATTTAATGCAGCATATGGCGCAAGCAGATTACAATTCCGTGAACAAATATTTATTATCTCATAGCTCAGGTTATGGACTAACTTATATCATAGGTGGCTTATATGAACTTGTCACCTATTTGGTTGTGCTTTAGTTAAATTTGCATAATGCTATAATGTTATATTATTTATGCTCACAATGGAATGATTCATTTGTTTAGTATGCTTTTTCATGTTATTTAGAATTAAGTAATTTCCTTGCTAATTTGACTTCGGTTGGTGTTTGCAACCTTCCCAACCACTTGCTATAATAAGATGCTAGCATTCCATAACTGACTTCTAAAACTTTGGCTTTCTCATAGGTACTTATTCCAACTAGATGCAATATAATTCAAATAATTGATACGGAGCTTAATATTCTGAAATAACCATCAATGCTTATTACATTCATGCAAATACCAGTATCTCTAGATCAGTCTAGTCCTCATCTTTATCATATACGACTCATAGTATAAGATATCCAACATCAAGCTTTATGCAGCTTAAATTCCATCTAATGCTTTCGATGCGGCCAGAGGCAATCGTAGTCCAGAATAGATGTGTCTGAAAATCTAACCCTGAAATTTAAAAACCAGTCATAGGAAAATCTATCTTCTGTGCATTAGATTCAAACTCTAACACTTTTAAGCCTTCATATCACCAAGCATCAATAAATATTGTTAAATTTTAGCAAACACATTATAGCACGTCAAACACTTAACTCTGCTTATTCATAAGTTTTATTTAACTTATAATCTTTAAAGTTAATCGGGTGACTTAAGCTTCATCTATCATGTTTCATTATTCTCCACGAATGCTTTATACTTCTGCTACAAGCTACATACCATGGAGTTGTTGCTTATTTCATTATGATGCATTATATCTCTTATAAAGGAAATTAAAATTGGCTCGTCTAACAGATCCTTTGTAACTTGGGTACGATGCTATATGTGTTCCTCCTGGTCTCAGACTCTTATTTGTATAATCATTATGTAGTTAGACATAACTTTATCTCATCTTAATTCAATTCTAATAATTTCTCCAACATCATGCACAAATAAAGCTTTGTAATATTCCATCACTCTTAGGCATTACTTAAGTAGTTCTTATATCGATATCGATGATGTGATCACAGCTTGCTTCTAAAATTCACATGTATTCATTATGCAGACTTTCTTAGACCCAATTTAACATACAGGGTTAGTGAAGCTTCTCAAATTGCATTGGTCTTTCCGACTTTATCATATTGTTAATGGTTCTTAGTCTATCTTTGCATGTAAGAATCCATATGCCGATGTCTAATAGTTATCGTATTGTTTGCATTAAGCATTTTCTTTTGTTTAGCCTGCACATGAAATAATTAAAAGTTTTTGCATAATTCTTGCTTGTATTAGTTATCTTGCGAGTATTTTGTTTAATGCTTGTAGCGGTGTTATAGCTGCACTGTTATATTTCAATTTTCTTGCTTGCTCTTTCTTTAATTTTCGATTTGTCTGACTTACTTTCGAATGTATTAGCATACATATGTATATATTCAATAGCAATCAACATATCCCTTAGCTTAAATATGTATTAGTTCTCATAAAACTACTGGCAATGTAATAAACTCTCATAAGGCTTATCAAGGGTATGACTGTAAGACATTATCATATTCATTGTCACTTGGTACAAATTCTTAGTATTATGGGATAATAAATGGGTCTACTTGTTGTTACATACAATGCTAATCTCTTTAGTATTCTCTTATAAACTTCATCTATACGTTCCATTTTGTTACAATATCCACAATACACAACCTCATACAGTATTCGCTCTTATTATGATAAGCTACTCTTTCACAATGACTGCACACTTAAAATCTCATAGGACTTCCATCTTTACTAGATCTCCATCACTCATAACAATAGCATCTTACATTCAAGGATCCTATTTTTCCTGTGTATATCCTTATACATCTCAGACATACATTATAGAACTTGGCTTCTTTCCTATGAAACTGTATGAATGATCAATAAGTATTTGACAATCTCATTCTTATAAGTATCCAAAATATTTTTCTACTTTTTTTCTCTAAACGAGTTTTAATGTAAACTCAGGTAGGTGTTACTTCTTATCTATCGAATTCTGTGTATGACTAAGCATATACTTCTCTTTTGGGCCTAACTCTTCATCTTTAATGAAAACAGGTTCAAATATTTTCAAGACTCTTCTTTAAATATGGCTTCATAAGTCTCACTAGCGGAATTCAGTTTTACTTGATAATCAAAAGAACAAATTGCTAGAACAATTCTCTCACGTCCTCATGTTGTTTCTTCCTATGCTCTTCCTCATGCTTCGTCTTGAATTCCTCATTAGCACAAAATTGATATTACATAGGCTTAACCTGACGTTTCTTTGTTTTCAATTATCATGGCTTGCATTGCTTGCTTTGGTTATTAGGGAGTGAGAGTACCTCTCGCTCTTTCACTAAATTTAAACATGTTTTGAGATAGATAGATATATATATATATATATAGAGAGAGAGAGAGAGAGAGAATAATATAGAATGTAGGAACAGACAGTATTCCTATTCTACCCCTATACCCAAATCCTGAAGTGATGTCATAACCTATCTCAGTTCTAATTAAAGCCTAGATATTCGAAGCTAATATATTTGCTTAAAAGTTTGAATCCAAGTGTTATTGCTAACACTTGAACCCTCAAACTAATGCTATGATATCATCCTATCACATCCTTGCTTTAATCATGCTTGCTAAATCCCAGGAATAAATAACAACAGCCATAATATATCACATTAAGTCTTAAAGCTTGCATAAGAACTAAATAAAGTATTACAATACAGTCATGCACTACACGTGCTACAAGATTCATTGCTAAGTTGCTAATATATCACAATAATGATCAAAGCAGTTACCCAGATCCCAAGGCAACACAAAGCTATACCGCAGGTTGAATAGTGAGCTAAAGTCCTCTGGGTTGATCAAATAGTAGACCTAAGCAGATGATCCAGCTTGCTCTTTACCTTTGCCTGTAAAATTGTGAGTAGCAACTGTAAGCTAATTGCTTAGTGAGTTAACAGAAATTCATGATACATGTAAGATATGTGGCTAAAGGAATGCTGCCTATAAAGGCGATAATGCTTGCTTGCTTGCTTACTATTATTAATACCAGAATGAGTAAATGCTCAAATTGAGACATTGCACGATGAAAGGATGATGCCACCACTAGGGTTACCGCTGACAGATGATTAATCTGTGATACGGGGCTAGCTACCCGCATAATTGCTTGGGGATAGTGGTGTGCATCAGAATTGCTTGTTGTAATGTAAAATGCTTATGAATGCACAAAGAAACGCATAAACAAGTCTTGTTGTATAATATGCTGAAAGATAAGCAGATAGCAATAAACACATGCATGTGAATAGATCAGATGTACGATCCGGCTAAGCTGGGCTCCGCCTTTACCACAGTGTTCACCTTCGCTCACAAAATATCTATTGAAGTCCAAAGAAGGCATATAGAAGCAAATTATGTATCAATTACATAAAATACATGTAAACATGAATAACTGTTACTCACAATACTGTAGATGCTTGCTTTGGCTTATCTATGCTTTATAATGCTCTGAAATGCTTGTGTTGACTTAATAAGGCTTTAGGCATAACTTTTTGGCTCTGGCTTTGCTTAACTGACTTTTACATCAGCTATCAGGGCTTTGAGACTTTACTTTGACTCAGTTTAGCTTTTCACTATTTCTGAAGACTTCGACACCTTAAATAGGCTTTAATATACTCTGACACTTAGCTTTGACTCGTAACTGAGCTAAACACTTTAATTTATGCTGAAGTGCACAAAATGTATGTACTTTAATATTACAAAGTGTATAATAGGTCAATATAACTAGCTTATAATTTAAAAGCCTTGAATCATAAATCTTTGCTAAATGATTTGTAGCTTTTAAATACAATTAAGTTTGGCCAATGGCCACTCAATTGTATTTAAATATACCATTATATATACTTTAGTGAATGAAATATGTGAATCTATGTGAGTACACATGTGGCATACAAAGGAAATTTAAATTAAGAATGGTAGCTGCAACATTGGTCTTGACTAATATATATATATATATATATATATATATATATATATATATATATATAACAACTCACAACACAAATGATATATATACATATTTATGTATATACATATATAAATAGGATTGTGATGTTTCTGCATGTCGGTTCTACTTCACACACACACACTTAGTTTAAATAAAGGTATTGCACACATACACACATATCTTATTTTTGTATATATATACACAGCCGTACACACACATACGTACACACCTCCAAGATTGGTTTTAAAAGAAAAAGCTTGCTGGACATATTTGTTTCTTTCTTTGTTTCGGTAATAGACATGGTTTCAGTAGGATTTTGTTGGTTTATGTTTCGAATAGTTTCTGTATATCTCAATTGGTTCTCGGTAGATGGAGTTTAGGTACGTCTCGGTTCTTCTTTGTGGTCTCGGTATTACTCTTGGTTTATGTGAGTCTCGGTTACGTACCTTCATGATTTCGGCACTGTGTTATGTAGGTTTCGGTATTTTCAGGAAATTTTCAGTATTGTTTCGGTATTCATGAATATATAGGTTTCGTCATGGGTTTCTTGTGGTTTCGGTACATAGATGAGTATCAGGTAGGTTTCGGTATTGCCATTAGTTTAAGGAGGTTTCCATATGTTTAAGGAGGGGTTTCAGTATGTATACCGAAACCTTCATAGTTTCGATGTTATACTCCCATGAAAACCCACAAAACACGACACACAAACACACACTCACTGCACCTTTTCCCTTCTGTTTTCTTGGTATTTCAGCAACAAAATAGGGAGTTTAAAGAAAGTTAAATGCTCTAAAACTCCAAACCTAAACATATATTTATACGTCAGTTCATGGCCTAAGGCCAAATGGCCTCTTGGCCCTTCTTCTTTTCGGCAAACAGAAACGAGAAAAGAGAGGGCAGCAGCACAACTTCAAAATGAACAAAGAATCAATTTTAAGTATAGATTTTATGTTGATTCTTGTATATTGTTGCGTGGTTATTTGAGTATTTGCTTGATTCTTGATGTTGAAGAGATAAAACCGTGGGTTGTAGAGAAAATGAAAGCAGAACATTTTGGTGAGAATGATCATTAATTCCCATTGTAGACTATTTATATCTATCATTTTTTAAAATTTTTATTTTTAAGCACTTAGCTTTTGATTTATCACATTCATTTATTTTGGCTCTCATAAACAATTCAAAACACATATTTAACTTAATTAAATATTGTTCGTTACTTAATTGCATTATTTAATTTTTAATTTCATTAAACGGTCAAATTTTCACAATTTACATCATGAAAAGCAAATTGCCACATAAACGCACAATTTTGAAAGCAAGATGTTACAGTTCTCTTGTTAAAAAAAAATCTAAAACATAGATGTCTAGTAGTTTTTGTAATTCAAAAAATCTAAAACCCGAATTACTCGTAGTTTTTTATTAGGGAAAACAAAAAATTCGAATGGTTCGCAATAGTAAAGAATTTGGTTGACGATTTTTCGACACATTCGTTTTTTAGATTTACCGAATGGCAAAACCTACGTCCCATATATTTTTATAGATTTTTTGAACTAAAAAACTATAAACCAATCCCGTTTGAACAAAGAGTTGTTACTATTTTTTTGTAATTTTCCCATAAATAATCCAAAGTAAATATACAAAATAATTTTAAATCTTAAGAAAAATTTAAAATTGTACATGAGTAATTTTAGTGTAGTTAAAAACTTTTCAATAACAACAACAACAAAATAAACTGGGGGCTTATTCGGAAAAGTTTTATATTTTTTTGATTGATTTTGCGAAATAAGTTTAAACATGTTAACCTGCTATAACATATCTATGGGTGAATTGATAAGGTTTAAGGACTATTAAGAAAAAAATGATAATGAAACTTAATGGGAATTTTTAGAATTTTATAATAGTTTTATATAGTTTTTTCTTTTCTTAACAAATCACAAACCATTGAATTATCTTTGAAAAGATAACTAAAAATATTTATTAAATATTTTTCTTCAAAACTGTTAGGAACGTGTGTATGTGTCTATATATATATATATATATATATATATATATATATATATATATATATATATATATATATATATATATATATATATATATATATATATATATATATATATATATATAGAGAGAGAGAGAGAGTCAGGTTCAAAAAGTACCTCGCGAAATCAAGTGCACCCGATAGTACCAACCTTAAAAAACTTTTTTAAATTTTTTTTCTCATAACCATGTTTAATTTAATGAATTACGCATGATATATGAATTTCACATACATTCACACTTTCTGTGTCCTTAAAAATTATGTGAATGCTCAATGCATATTTATGTGAATGGTCATCTATGTGAATGGTCATTTCACACCATGTGAATAGTGTAAATGACCATTCACATGATCTTTTTTTACCATTCACAAGATTTATGATGTTGATTCTTTTGAAAAAAAGTCTTATAATGCTTATATATGTCTATTCAAAAAAAAGTGTGAATGATCATTCACATTAGGGTACGCTGGAATTATATAGGTACGCTGACGAACCTGATTCTATATATATATATATATATATATATATATATATATATATATATATATATGTTCAAGTGAGTATCACCTCTAATGCAGCGCACCAGAAGGTACCACCCTTAAAATTAATTTTTTTGAAAAAAAATTTCATGTACATGTTCTAATTAACATTACACAGATCATATGTAAATTTCACGCAAATCTGAACACTCTAAGTGCATGAAAACACGCATCACATAAATGCACGTTCACATGTCTTCAAAATTACGTAAGTGTGTGTTCACATCATTTTTTAGGAGCTAGGAGATGTGAATGTATGTGAAATTTACATATGATCTTCATATTGTTAATTAAAACATGTTTATGAAAAAAAAAATTTAAAAAGTTTTTTTGAAGGTGGTACCTTCTGGTGCGCTGCATAATGGGTGGTACTCTCTCGAACCATATTCTATATAAATAAATAAATATATATATATATATATATATATATATATATATATATATATATATATATATATATATATATATATATATATAAGTTCAGGGAGCTTATTGTAATTCTGTCATTCTTGTAAATATATAAATAGATAGCAGCTGTAATTTTGTAAGGAGAGATCAGAAAGTTTGTATTGATTTCTGTGCAAGAAAAGTCAAAACGAGATAGAGAAACCACCAGTGATTGTAATCATTCTTCTCATCTTGTAATGAAATCATTCTGTTAATTTTAATTCTGATTGTGTTCATATTTTATCATGCATATTTGATTGTTGATTTTGAAATAACAATTGGTATTAGAGCCAAATATGGCAAATTTTTTGAGTGATTTTTGAATCTGATTTACATGTTTCAAAGAAGTGTTCATCGCAAGTTTTTTGGAATCTGAAAAACTGCTTGGGTTTTTGATTCAGTGGATCAATTGATCTGAATGTTGGATCGAATGTGGAGTTTTAAAGGACGAATCTGTTGATATAATTCTTGAATCTTAACTCCAAACACACAAATTTGAATTTGGATTTTTCTGATTTTTAAGAAAAAGTTGTGTTGTTACTGTTTTTGTCCAAGTTTGGGTGTTTAATCTGAAATTAGCCAAAAACACTTCACAAAAAGTGTTTCTGTGTGAAAAACGCACCTACGTTGGTAATTTGAGTTCAATTCGTTCATTTTTGTTGATAAATATTTAATATGCACTTGGATTTATTCAAAAACGGTTAAAACTCGGGTATCTTTATTAGTACAATATCATTCAAGTTTTATAATGCTTTGACCGAGTTTTATAAAGCTTTGACCGAGTTTTATAAAGCTTTGATCGAGTTTTATAGAGCTTTGACCGAATTTTATATAGCTTTAGCTGAGTTTGTTCCTTAGGCACACGAGTTTGTTCCTTAGGGACACGAGTTTGTTCCTTATGAATCCGAGTTTGTTCCTTAGGCATCCGAGTTTGTTCCTTATTCATCCGAGTTTGATTAAACATCACTCGAGTTTCATTAACTTTCACCCGAGTTTGTTCCTTGGTCATTCGAGATTTGTGTAAGTTCATTCGAGTTTCACAGAGAGTCCTTCGAGATCTATATCTCTTTCTGCGAGATTTATCATTCACAATTTGAGTTTTATTCACTTTCATTCGAGATTCAATCAATCACTCATTATTCCATAAAAGATCTTGGAAGTTCAAAATCTGCAACTCAGAATGTCTAACTTTTGACTGTATGACCTTTGCTTCAATTAGCCA
Organism: Centrapalus pauciflorus; assembly: GCA_020465985.1. Lineage (NCBI taxonomy): Eukaryota > Viridiplantae > Streptophyta > Magnoliopsida > Asterales > Asteraceae > Centrapalus > Centrapalus pauciflorus. Next base: position 87,829 of record JAANYP010008056.1, read on the forward strand.
TAACTTTTGACTGGAACATCGTTACAATGCCTACCATACGCCAGATAAAAGTTACAGGCATTTTTCTGTAGAAAAGCTTAAAAATCAACGTCCAAAAGTCATTTCAGGGCTGATTTTCACCAAGTCATCAACCACAGATACATCTTTCAGAGCTTCAACATTGGATTTTTATCTTCAAACAACCTTCAGCTTGTTGATATTTTCTGAACTTAATTGATTTCCCTCAATTTCCACAAATCTAATCAGATGGAGTCTAACACTGATTTTTGTGATATAGATATTGAAGAGATGAAGCTGGAATTACTCAACCTTGAAAAGACTTTTAAAAAAAAGTTTGGAAGACAGTTATCATCAAAGAAGCACAAACCTGAAAAACAAAACACAAAGAATATTGCTCGGTGCTTTATGGCTACAACTGAAGATCCCGTCGATGTAATTGTACAGTTGATGGAATTTGAAGTAAAGTTGAAGAATGTGACAAAGCTGGTTGAACAAGCAGATGTTAAACTACAAGACGAGAAGAAGAAGGTAGTTTCTTTGGAACTTAAACTGGCAAATGAACATGATCAGGTGTTGCATCTCATAGCTGAGAATTCTAAGCTGATTGAGAAACTTAAACTGTTTGAAAATCAAATGTCTGATCATGATTTCATGTCAAAGTTAACATCTGAAAACTTTGAGCTGATTGCAAAACTTACTGAATCTGAACAGATTCGTAAGAACAAGATATTCTTGTTCAGTTAAATACAGATAAAGCATTAGCTTTAAATGATGTCACAAGATTGAAAGAAGAAGTTTTAAATTTCGAAGAAACACAGAAGGTATTGGATTCTAAGAATCATGTTCTCAAAGTGAAAATATTTGAATTATCAAAGGAACTTGAAGCTACTAAACAATAGAATTTTCAGAATGCAACTCAACTAAAATATCTTTTGCCTGAACGCTCTAATTTGTACAAGAAAGTTAAAGATCTTGAAGTAACACTTTCAAAGACAAATCATCGTTATCAAAGTTATGTTTCAAATAAATCTGAAGAATTTTTTGCTCTTGCAAAGAAGTTTTCATTAACTAAAGAATTATTTGAGAACGAAAGAAATGAGTTCTTACTTAAAGAACAAGATTTCAAAGCGAAATCTAAATTGTTTGAAGATGAGAGAAAAGTGTTCTTAATTAAATAAAAATCTTTTAAAACTGATTACCAATGGTTTTATAATGACAGAAATTCATATTTGGTCATTATCAAAGAATTAGAATATCAAATATTTCATCTTTCTAAACAAATTAATGTTTCCCCTTCTTCAAATGAATCAGAGGTTAAGTATTCTAATGTTTGTTTAGAATATAAAGTTGATCATTCTGATTTATCTTTAGATAATGAAAAGAATCTAGTTAAAACTCCTAAGTTTGATTTGTCTTCAGATATTCAACTTAAATATCTTTTAAGGATAAACAAAGGCAAGGATAAAGTAGTTGAAAAACTTCCGGTAAAGATTTACCCTGGTGAATCTTCAAATCAAAGTCTTCAAAAGTTTCTGAAAATACTAGTTATTATTCTCAGCAGAAATCTTCCAAGAAAAATACCAAATATTATCAGAAACAGGCTAGCACCAAACAGGTTTTTAGGAAAAAGAGTTTGCATAATTCTGTTTGTTCAGATTCAAGTTTCTTTCATTAATCAGATATTCAATTTTATCATTCAAAAAGAAATTTGCTTCATGAGTTTGAGAAAGAAGAAAAGAAATATGTTCTGTGATGGGTACCAAAACCTGTGTATCGATGGGTACCCAAGAGCGCTAACAAGCCTGGATCCAAATCTGTTTGGATACCAAAGAAATCTTAATTTTGCATGTATTGGTTTTTTATCATATCAGACTAGAACCCGGTCTTCGTTGGAAATGGTGTCTATACACATCAGTGCACAACCCGGTCTTCACTCATATGGCTTCTACTCACAACAGAGCAGAACCCATACTTCATGTATATGGTTTCCAAATACTTCATTTGGAACCCACACATCCGTGCAAAGTTTATCAAGGCTTTCAGTTACATCAGACTGAAACCCGAGCTTCCGCAACAAAGGCTTCTAAACTTCAGATTAGAACCTGATTCTAAAAGATGAATCTTTCTGAAATTCATGCCCTGAGTTCAACTCTGAAGCTGTATTGACAAAGAGAGAGTTTTATTTTATAATTTTTTGCTCCTGATTTTTTTTTATGAGTTGACTAACTTTGTGTGCTTATTTCCAGGAGGAGTTTCAGACGCACTCTGACGACGATATCTCTTTCACTAAGTTGTGTGGATTTTCACACATAAAGACTTTTGAGCTGAAAAGAAATATTTTAAGGATGTTAATTTCCAGATAGAGAGTGTATATCATTGAGATTAATTGTTCTAATCTCTTTGATTTTCATAATATCATTGCTTCTGAGATTCTAGTCCTTCTTCTCTCATGCATTCTTAATTCTTCTAATTCATTCATATTAAATTCTCCTATAATCTCCCATGAGCTATTTCTTTCATGAAAATCTGATTCATTTCATATCATATATCAGATTTTACATTTCTTTATGATACCTCCCAACTCATCATTCCCCAATTTTGTTTTGAATTTCATTTCCTAATTCATCTGAGCTAAAAATCTTAATCATCTGAGCTAAAGAGTTCGAGAAGGTCTCCACTATACTATCAGAGGTTTCCCCCCTAACAAGAGGTCTTTTGCTTTCATGTCTCGACCTAGCCATTTTATTGCCTATGATAAGGGAGTGGGCTCTCACCATAGCACAGCGCTTTCAAGGCTTTCTACTTCGTGGAAGGGACCGTAGATAGACAACCCACTTGAGGGTGCTCCAACTATTCTAATAGTTGCTCTTATGATGCTCCTATTTGTAGGCACACATTTCTTGAAATTCAATCAGTATCACGATATCCTTCAACTGCTAAGGGGAAGGGCTTTGATAAGAAAGAGTTTGGGGGTGTCCCGCTTAGTTTACAAACATCGAGTTTAAATTAAAGTCGAGGCAGCATGGATACGAGACTATTGAAGTGAATTTTGGGATAATTATGGTTTTCTATCTTCATATTTCAAAATTGGAGAATCACCAAGGCCTTTCAGGGATTCGCCGCGTCCCATGAGCTGACATGCTGAACATTATTTCTGATGACTCCGATTATGCACCAAATTGTGTGATAGGCATAAACATCGCTTCTATGGTCTGACGAGAACTGGATGACCTACCCAAGTAGTAAATCATCTATAGTTTGTGTGGGTGAGGGTTCTTTAGGTCTATTAGTTGAGAAGTGTCAGTTATCACGGGATACTGACAGGGTCGAGTAGAGGTAAAATGTAAATGAGATGGGTATATTGAAAGGAAATGGTGGTGCATCAGATCATGCTTTCACTACGAAGTTGATTCACTTGTATTTCTAAAAACGTGAGTCGGCTGGGTAATCCACATAATCTATCAAGCCCTAGGTGACTTGATATTGAAAAAGACGTCATGGACCCAGTTACGCATGCACTTAACCCCACCAACCACTCGGTTATCTCTCAAAAGATTTCTGTTTCAATGATCACGGAGATATAGCACATTTCTATCGGTATATCATTTGGATATTATTGATATTGAAACAAGAAAGACATTTGCTCCGGTCTCCGACTTCAATAATATGCACTTCGTGTATAGAGCTGATTATATACACTGTAAGGACACAGCGAGTCTAACAGTTTGCATGACTATAAACTGCTAGTCCAAAGTGACTAAGTCGGAACAAATAAGGGTGATTCTTTCATGATAAAGGATTTCACGATGACTATTTAGAAATTTTACCAGTGTTAACATCACGCCAGCGCTGAAAGTTGGTCAAATAAATTATGTTTATCGTGCAAACAAGAATCCTATGTGGACCTGGATTCTGTTACTTATAAATGAACATGTTTCATTTTACTCAAGTCAAGTTAAAAAGCTTTGACTTTCTTGGTTTCTAAGAGGAGAAAGAATCCATTTGAGGGGGAGTGATATCTTTGTTCATTATAGGGGAGAGATCATTTATGAAAGAGTGGATATTGTTTTGAGGGGGAGAGAGAAAAAATTTAGTATTTCTGAGTTGTAATTGTTGTTGTATTTTAGTCTGTATTCATTTCTGCTATTGTGATTTCACTGCATCTGCGTCTCTGAAGATTTTGCATGATTTTTATAATTCTTATGATCGTCATGAGGGGGACAAAAGTTGTATTTCAGAGACAACTGCTGAGTAGTTTGAAGACAATTGCAACAACTGCCAAAGACAATTATGACAACTGCAGAAGAGTTCAAGATGAAAGATGATATGTTGTCTTTGACTGATCAAGGGAGAGAATCAAATTCTATTCATGATACAAGGGGGTGAGTTTATTCATAAGAAAATAGAAGATCAGAGAATAAAAGATATGAAGATCAGAGAGAGACAATGAAGAATAATTTTAAAAAACAACTTGAACTTTGATTGAAAATTGCTTCCATCTCTAAGGGGGAGATTGTTAGGAACATATATATATATATATATATATATATATATATATATATATATATATATATATATATATATATATATATATATATATATATATAGAGAGAGAGAGAGAGAGAGAACAATTTTAATCGTAAAGTTCATGGGCTTGTTGTAATTCTCTCATTCTTGTAAATATATAAATAGATAGTAGATGTATTTTGTAAGGAGATATCAGAAAGTTTGTATTAATTTCTGTGCAAGAAAAGTCAAAACGAGATAGAGAAACCGCAAGTGATTATAATCATTCTTCTCATCTTGTAATGAAATCATTCTGTTGATTTTAATTCTGATTGTGTTCATATTGTATCGTGCATATTTGATTGTTGATTTTGAAATAACAATAACTAGACGTCAATGGGTGACAAATTCAATCCACGTGATGGGTGGAACATGTTAAATTGACTTGATGTAAAAAGCTAAAATAGAACGTAACTTTTATAGAAAATGAAATTTTAAGAAATGATGTATTAAAGATATTTTTTGATTTTTTTATTAAAAATATAGTAAAAGATTTATCTTTTGATGATCAATCTGTTGTTTGAATAGACCGAAATTGTCACCTATTACGAACTTGATTAACTACATATCTTGATCAGTAAGGCATGAATGTGAATTTATGATTATCTCTTCAACTAATATTCTTTACTTGTCAAACTTACACCAAGGATTACTTTATTTTCCAAACAAAACTTATTTATATTTATGGTTCAGTTACTAAAATATAATAATAAATTTTTATCTTTTTATCATTTATAATTACTTTATTTATTTTTTATCACTAAAAGATCAACTTTTGTATTTTTCATATGAATAATATCAATTTTTTATTTTGTATATGCTTAAGAGTGAAGGGAATACCTCCATTTCCCAAACCCACCTTTCTATACACGTCAGCGCCACATCAGTTTTTCTCTCTCCAACTTTCCCCACCTTTCTCCACCTTTCTGACTAGGAAATACCCATCTTTATTAACCTTTCCATCTTTCTTAATTTTTTTAAAATAAATTCATTTTAACTCACAAAACAAATATTAGAACTAAAATAATAAATTTCATAAATATTTAAAAACTATTACATAAACTAAACATTAAAAATTACCCAATTAAAATAAAAAAATACATAACAATAAATAAAAATTAAAATGACGAATGAACATTAAAAAAAATACAAACTAACCGTCTAAATTTGGTATTTAGGCAACAATTACGAAACTGTACGAAAAATTACGAAACTAAAATAAAAAAATACAAACATTTATGAAACTATAATAAGAAACAAAAAATAAAATTATAAAATTATATATATACACACACACACACACACACAGAGACACACTGTTTCTACAAAAAAAAAAAGGAAAAGAAGAGGGAAGAAGAAGGAAGAAGCAGGCGGGGTGGAGCGGGAAGGGGAAGCCGCGGGGGGCTCCTTCCAGGGCGGGGCCGCTTGACCGGGGCGGTATAGCCGCCGGGGATGGTCCGAGGTGGCAAGGCCGCGGGTTGGCGGCTCCAGTACTCCCATCGCTCTAATAGCATTAACTTTTGTATTCTTTTTTTTATCATTTATAAAAATAACTTTTTTAAGTTTTGTAATAAATGATAAATAAAAATATGAAAGTTGATATTGTTAATGATAAAAAATAAATAATATTGTTATAAATGCTAAAATACATAAAAATTGTTTCTATTTTTAGCAGTTGGTCCAATATTTATTAAAATAAAATAGAGCTCCCACAAAATTTATCAAGTTGATAAACTTTTCAACCTAATTTCTTTGATGCCAACACTAAAAATATCCCAAAACTTAATGACACATGGTACACATCCAAGTAAGTTCACATTGAACCAAACGTACATTTGGATTTATTAAAACATTACAAACAAGTCATAAAAATCAACACAAAATGGCAAAATAGCATATCAACACACAACGTACACTTTATTTTCATATATTTACATTAACATTCACATATCAGTCTTCGGATCTGTTCATCATCTTCTCGTGATTATAGAGCCACAACTCCGACCAAATTAACCGTTCACGATCATCCCACCTGAATCAAAGTTAATCATAATCCATACATAATCATCGGTATCGAAAATCAATCCAGAATTAAACCCTTGACAAAACAAAATAAATATGTCATTGATTGATCGAATTGGGACATTTGTTAATATTCAAATTAATTACAATTAAAGTTGTCACGACTAATTTTATTAAGAGCATAATTAATATATATTCTTCTTAAGGGGTAATTTCATATATTCCCTTATTAAAAACACAAAATATCATATATTTATCAGGCCTAAATTACAAATATTATATATATCCTTCCTAACCTATCAAAATATCATATTCAGACTAAGTAGTAACTTTTATCAATTTTTAAACATTTTAAATCAATTATAATTATTTATAATTCTGATTTTAATTAAAAGGTTAATTTTATATATTTAGTGGACCATATTACCCCTCAAATGGTTTAAAACAAAAGCAAAAATATAGTTTCTAATTCTGATGTTGATAAGCGTCAAACCGTACGTCAACCAATTAACCCTCAAGTCTCGTTCATCGTCTCCTCACTGTATCAATTCCCTCCATCGACCAAAGCTTCTACCACTTTTCTA